>PVIC010006311.1:0-54654 GCA_004025085.1 Thryonomys swinderianus
TTGTTTCTCAGCCAGTTCAACTTTTAACATCAAGATCTTACATCAAATTGTATCTTTTGTCCTATGTACTCTAACTAGCTTCATACTTCATTTCTACATAAAATCTGCTTCTGTATAATTTAAGATTCTGATGACTTCCTTGTATAATAATAAAATAGATTAATTTTATAAAAGCTAAACATACAAATAAGAAAAGCAACCAAAGATAATCTTTTCCAATGTTTTTCTATCAGAAGTTTCTACAGTTTATATTGAAATCCATCAAATTATCCAAGAAAAAATGGATTTAAATATATTCCCTAAACCTTCTGCTATATAGGTTGGATAGAACTCTTGGAGATAGTGGCATAGGGAAGAATGTTACTGTTGCGCCCAAGTCCCACCAAGACAATCTCTCAGAACGTGACATGATCTTAAAGTCTTACCAAGAACTTTATTATTCAGCTGAGGGCCATCCGGAAGAAGGCACCCATTTAGACTAACACACTGTATTTAAAGACAAAATTTACCATTCCCCCTCCTGTTACCAAGAGGTTTTTATGCAAAAGTGATTATATCATTCTATTGTTAAAGTGCACAAGGCAGTAGCAATGATTAGATCACAACCTGTAGCTGTACACATTGGTTGAGTGAACTGTTCCCAAGGTAACAAGTTGCTGGTTCACAGGGAGGTTATAAGACACAAGTGGAGGTTTTTTAACAAAATGTCTGCTTTTATGGCAAGTTGGGTCTTACATTTCCCTCTGGTTCTTATACATTTAATCAAGCCTTTGATTAGTTTTGGTTCTTAATGCCATGAATTATATAGAATTTACTTTTTTTATGTACTTGATCAAAGTGTTTAAAATGGAAAGCCTGATTATGAGCAATAATAAGAGGATACATATTGGCCCTGTCAGAGATGATATTACAGTGGTTGTCTACCATGACCAGTTGAACATAGATTAGTACCATCCTTGACTCTTTTGATTTCCATTTGTCTTTTATTTGTTTTTTACCATGGTTAAACTATCTCAAATTATTTTAGACTGATTTGTATAAAAGCAACAGGTTTTTTTCTAGTGGTACACACATAATCCTTGTTTTGTAAATAATAATTTCAGCCCCCTGTGGATGTGCAACACAATGTTAGCCAATATGTCCACATGTTTTTGTAGCATAGACACTGAGTTAAATATCCTGAGTATCATGCCACTTGGTGGTTCAGAGCTTTTAAATTTTGGTCCTACATAATGTAAGTAGTCATCCCTAGGCTGCAGGTCCAGCTATTTTTAGTCTTACTAGTATGGAGTACCTTCTACACTTAGTGAAGCATGTGGAGGATATTCAGTGGTTTTAAATGTTCTTATCCTTCTTGTGCATTGTAATATAAGACCTGAGGGAGTACATATACTATTACACATAGAGTTTGTTACCCTAGGTTTTTTGTTTGTGGCTACTTTTAGATAATAGGGAGGGCTGAGATGATCTTTAGGAAAACATCAATTTAATTTTGTTTGTTTGTTTTTGAGACAGGGTCTCACTTTGTAGTTCAAGCTGGCTCTGAGCTCACTATGGAGCCCAGGCAAGCCTGGAACTCAGCAATCCTCCTGTCTCTGCCTCCTGAGTGCTGGGATTACAGGCATGAGCCACCACGCCCGGCACTATGGTACGAGGTATCGATTGATGGTGGGCATGAGTTTCCATGCCAAGCATTGTATGTGGTTACCGGGGATCGAACTCAGGACCTTGCACTTGCGAGGCAGGTGCTGGAACCACTGAGCTAACCCTCCGGACCTCAACTTAATTTTTTAAGGAGCTATTGTATCAAATCTGTACAGCAGCTGGGCGTGGTGGCTCACACTTGTAATCCCAGCACTCGGGAGGCAGAGACAGGAGGATTGCTGAGTTTGAGGTTTGCCTGGGCTACATAGTGAGTGCAGAGCCAGCCTGAACTACAAAGTGAGGCCCTGTCTCAAAAAAAAAAAATCTGTACAGCAGATACAATCTAAACTCTTGTAGTTTTATGGTCTTCAAGCCTCTGAGAACTGTTGACGTAAGAAGTGAGCCTAAGTTCCATCACTAATACTTGTTAATTACAACCAAAACACATTTTGTTTAATTTTTTTTTGAGACAGGGTCTCGCTTTGTAGTTCAGGCTAGCTCTGAGCTCACTATGTAGCCCAGGCAAGCCTCGAACTCAGCAATCCTCCTGTCTCTGCCTCCCAAGTGCTGGGATTACAGGCGTGAGCCACCACGCCCGGCTCCAAAACACATTTTGTAAGTGCCAGATGTGTTGAAGTTTGGCTGGAATGAACCTTAACCATCATTCAAGTTTTAGTTCCCTTTTATAGAGTAAATGCCAAGTACCCTATCTAAAAAAAGGGAACTGTAATTTAAAGAACCTGCAAAACATGGAAATATTCTATTGACCCTCTAACCAAATGATGGTCCTAAATAGTGGCATATACTATGTCATTGTTAACTTATGTTAAGTTAACACAGTATTTTTTGTTTTTACTGTGCTTTACTAATGTCACCTTCTAACCGTGAGACATGAAAATGTTTAAATTTTTGTCTGTATGTCATAAGAGTTAGCAGTATCCTTTTACATGGTCTCATGTATTCCCCTAGTACAATTAAGATTATTATGGCCCCAGGCTGGAGATTTACCTCAGTGGTTCCAGCGCCTGCCTAGCAAGTGCAAGGTCCCTGGTTTGATCCCTTGTAACCACATACCACAATACTGGGCATGGCAACTCATGCCCACTGGTAATCAGTACCACATTCCACAGAGCTGGGCATGGTGGCTCACACCTGTAATCCCAGTACTCAGGAGTTTGAGGTTGCCTGGGCTACATAGTGAGTGCAGGGTCATCCTGAATTACAAAGCAAGACCCTGTCTCAAAAAAAAAAAAAAAGATTATTATGGCCCCATCTCTTAGACCAGTCTTATCTTTCTCTGGTGGTGTTTTCCAGAGGCACTGGCTTCATGTGAGAGTGGTGGGTCCATGTCATGACTCTAGCCACTTTGAGCACAAAGGAAGTTGTCAGTACCACAGCATAAGCAATAAGGTCCTTTTAGCTAAGCTCCAGAGATTTGAAGGGCTGTCTGTGGATAAGGATGAGGTCTTATAGCCCTGCCACAAGCGCTGTCCTGTAGGGACAGGGCTTGCAGGGATTAGACCAGTTAGTGACCTTCCTTTTACTTTAGGGAGAAGAGGTGGTGGCCCCCATATATAACTTTAAGGTAGTGTACTTGATTTGTAGCAAGGCAAGAAGCAATAAACCAATCCATTCACTGCCAGTTTTTAAATCTAGGTTCTTTAAGCTTCTATTTATTATTTTTTTTAAATTTCCCCTAAGCTTTGTAGGAAATAGGCACAATGTAATTTTTACTTAATGTTTAAGGCCTTTGCCAACAATTTGGATATTTGAGCTGTGAAGGCCAGGCCATCATCGGACCCCTAGTAATGAGGGAGGCCAAATCTAGGGATGAGCTCATGGAGCAGCATTTACAATAGCTGTCCCTGGTCGGGCAGTGTCAGCTTTTACCCATCCTGAAAAAATGCCCATAAAAACAAGTGCTTATACCAGGTTTTACTTTATTTTACCTCAGTGAAGTCCAGTTTTTAATGTTCTTTTGGGGGGGGTAGTTACCTCTGAATCAAGTTTTTTCTTGTTACCTGGAACAAATGTCCATAGGCCCCCCTGGTTCTTTTGTCATTTGTCTGGTGACTTGAACTGCAAACAGGATTTTTGAAGAGTTGAGCCAGGAACACACCCTAGCAGCACAGGAGATTAGGCACAGGGTCTGTCCTCATTTTTAGTGGGGCTGCTTTAGCACATATAACTGACACATAGTTTTCTGGAACAATAAAATCCATATTACTGATAGGCTTACATAAACTGTACAACAAAGTTTTATCTAAATCAATGGCCACACATTTTTAGTTAAGCACTGTTACCTCAGGAAGGAGGTATTTAGCTGGTAGACTTGGTATGGGGAAATCTTTTTTAGTTCTTACATACCTGGTTCAGGTTGCTGGAGCAATAGTTGGTGATGGATGAGGCAACAGATGTCAGTACAGCCCCTCGCAGTCACAAGTGCAGCCCCTACAGCTTGGCAGAATTCGGGGTGTCTGCAGCGGCCTGGGCAGCTAGGCGTTGTCCCTCTCTGTGTTCCAGTTTGCAGGGATGTGGTGCTCAGTACAGCTGGCATGTCCCCATGGCATGCAGTGTGCCAGTCAGAGCTACCTTCTGGCACCCAGTGGGGCTGGCATGCTCCCTCCTTTGTGGTTCCCAGCTCTGTGCAACTGTGTATGCACTGTTGTGGGAAGCAGCTCAGCATGGTGTAATTAGATCAGACATTTATGCCTGGGATTTTGGGGAATAATTCCTGAGTCAGGGACTGCACTTTATGGTGCTGCCCCAAATATACCAGGGGATCTGCTGTAACAAGGAGCTGCCCTGGGTTACCACCAAAAAACATGTTCTGGCTCTGGGAGAATTCTCCTATTCCTGTGCAGGGCCCACTGACCATTGTCTCTCAAGTTAGCAATGTGTTGTTTCTTTTCCAGTTTCTACGTAGGCTAGGACAGAGTTCAACAGAGTTAGCAGAACTGATTAACTATATGATGGGTGTGCTTATTCTTCTGGTCTTATTTATTAAAAGTTAAGCATTAATAGAAAATAGTACAAGGAAGTTAGAGTTAGGGAAAAGATTTAAGAGAACTGTAGTTTGACATTTTGAGAAATTGATTCCAGACTTATGATTATCATGTTTAGAGTTACCATTTTGTTTCTGTTCTCGTTCCTAAGAGATGTACGGATTTCTTGACTATCTGTTTTTGTTTCTACCTACCCAATGACAAATGTATAAGATATAGAAACCATTACTGACATCATGTTTCCTTTCTAAATTAGTATAAATACAGATGATCAATAAACACAGTGCCTGCTCGGTACTGACTGAGAGATCCTCCCGATCCCATCTTTGTCTGTCTTGTGTTTTCTTCATCCTCACCCCCCACTCAGGTGCTGTCCAATCATCCATAGGCTCCAGCACACTGTGCAGCCCGTGAGTTTGGCTCGTGGTGCATCCAACATCTCAGGGGCCACTTTTTATTCCCTTTTAGAGCTCCTGGTCTTGGGTCTTTCCAAGGCATCAATAGTTAAGTGCATCTTTTTTTAAGTATTCTTGGTGACAGTTTTTTCTTTAATTATTAAAGCAGTTGTCTGTTCTTAAACAACTGCTGGGATAAATTCAAGATCTCAGACCTGTTGTTTCCCTGAAACTTTAGCTCTTTTTTATAATATCTGGGTGCGACTGGAAAACAAAACAAAAAACAAATTTACAGCAGCCAGGTTCTTGGAGCTTCCAGGTCAGTGTGACTCAGTAGGCCTCTGAAAGTCTATTCAAGAACACTGTTGAAGACTCCATGTTTTTTTGTTTGGTTTTGTTTTTTGAGACAGGGTCTCGCTTTGTAGTTCAGGCTGGCCATCAGCTCACTATGTAGCCCAGGCAAGCCTGGAACTCGGTAATCCTCCTGCCTCTGCCTCCCAAGCTCTGGGATTACAGGCTTGAGCCGCCACCACACCTGGCACTATGGTATGTGGTATTGATTGCTGGTGGGTGTGAGTCACCACACCCAGCACTGTATGTGGTTATCGGGATCAAACTTGGGCCTTGTGCTCGCATGGCAGGTGCCAGAACCACTGAGCTAAATCTCTGCCCCCCCCTTTTTTTTTCCCTGTTGAACTGTACTCACCTTTAACTCACCTGTTGGAGTCTTTCTCCAAAAGTCCCCGGAGGTATGTGTTTAGTTCCCCCTAACTGTGGTTGATATTTGGGTCCCAGTTGGGTCAGGTTGTGGGCAGGAAGTCTTTAAACAGTGACCGTCCTCTGCCTCAGAGTCGGGGTGGGCGGCCGTACAGTGGGCAGCAGGTGCTCCTTTTCTGCAGTAGGTGGCAAGTGTTTCTTTTCTCTAGCAGGCATCAGCAGCAGAAGACTCTCTCCCAGGATCAGAGCCACCTCTGTGGCTTCCTGGAGAATGCAATCTTTTTTTTTTAAATTTTTTAAATTTTTTTATTTTTAGTTTTTTTTTTTTTTTTAGTTTTTACAGTAAAACAGATCTAAAGAGACAGATTAGAGAGTGAGACAAATCTTCCCCCTGGCTAAGGTTCCCTGAGGGAGGGAGAAGGCTTAGAAGGCCTTTGGATAGAGAAGTTATCACAGACCACTAGCTTAGCAGAAGTGGCCCATTAGGCATTTACATTCTACACCTGGCTCCACACCAGCAAACCAGATTTGTTACCAGAGAAAAACTCAACACTGAACACAAGACAAACAAAACAAACACAGCACCGAACAAATGTTACCTGAGTGACCACGAAAGGGACTCAGACCCCCAGTGCCACTCTAACCAGTGGGTGACAGATGCTATCTCAGTGAGCCCCCTGGACATAGGAGTATTATGTTGCACTGACCTCCACAGAGGCCATTCTCTTTAATGAACACTGAGGCAAAAATCCTCAGTAAGATACTGGCAAACAGAATATAGAGAGTTTTCAAGAAAATTATACACCCTGATCAAGTCAGATTTATCCCAGGGATGTAAGGCTGGTTCAACATATAGAAATCAATAAATGTAATACACTATATTAACAGAGTATAGGACAAAAACCATATGATTATCTCATTAGATGCAGAAAAATCATTTGACATAAACCAACACCCATTTGAGATCAAAACCCTACAGAGAATTGGAATCAATGGACTTTACCTCAATTTAATACAATCTATTTATGAGAAAACAACAGCCAGCATCATACTTAATGGGCAAAAACTGAAACCTTTTACGCTATGTCAGGAACAAGACAAGGATGCCCACTGTCACCACTCTTGTTCAGTATAGTGTTAAAAACATTAGCCATAGCAATCAGGCAGGACAAAGATATAAAAGGAATAAAGATAGGAAAGGAAAAAGTTAAACTGTCATTATTTGCTGATGATATGATACTCTTATCTAGAGGATCCTAAAAACTCAACCAAAAGACTGCTAGACTTAATTACCAAATTTGGTAGTATTGCTGGATACAGGATTAATGCTCAAAAATCAACACCGTTGTCTACACAAACAACAGACTCACTGAAAGAGAAATTGGGGAGTCAATCCCTTTCACAGTAGCACCCAGAAAAATGAAATATCTAGGAATCAACCTAACAAAAGAAGTGAAAGACCTTTACTCTGAAAACTATAGGACTCTGAAAACTGAAATAGAAAAGGAAACCAGAAAGTAGAAAGATATCCTTTGTTCCTGGGTAGGCAGAACCAACATCGTTAAAAAAGCTATACTCCCACAATGACTATACAGATTCAGTGCAATTCCAATTGAAATTCCAATGGTATACTTCACAGAGCTGGAGAAAATAATCGAAAAATTCATATGGAAACATAAGAAACCTAGAATTACAAAAGCAATTCTAAGCAACCATGACATGGCAGGGGGTATTACAATCCCCAAGTTAAAATTCTACTATAAAGCCGCTGTGATAAAAACTGCATGGTCACTCGGGAGGCAGAGACAGGAGGATTGCTGAGTTTGCGGTGGCTTGCCTGGGCACCATAGTGAGCTCAGGGCCAGCCTGAACTACAAAGTGAGACCCTGTGTCCAAAAAGCAAAACAAACAAACAAACAAACAAACAAAAAACTGCATGGTACTGGCAAAGTAACAGACCTGAGGACCAGTGGAATAGATTAGAAGACCCAGAAACAACTCCGGATACACTAAGCCACCTTATCTTTGACAAAGGAGGCAAATATCCCCACTGGAGGAAAGACAGCCTGTTTAACAAATGTTTCTGGAAAAACTGGGCTTTAACCTGCCAAAAGCTAAAGATAGACCTATCTCCTTAGCCATGCACAAAACTAAAGTCACAATGGATAGGAGACTTAATCTTTAAAACAGAAACAATAAGCCTGCTGGAACACAGGCTAGGTAAAACTCTTGGAGACATTGGCTTAGGCACAGACTTCATGAATAAAACCTCTATAGCACAAAAACTAGCAGAAGGAATCAACAAATGGGATCTCATTACTGAAAAACTTCTGCACAGCAAAAGAAGTCGCTGGCACTGCTAAAAGACAACCAACAACATGGGAAAAAAAATCTTTGCTAGCTGTTTATCAGGCAAAGCGCTATTATCTACAATATATAAAGAACTCAAACAGATCAGCCTCCCCAAGTTTAAAGACCCAATTCAAAAATGGGCATCTGAAATGAACAAACACTTCTCAGAGGCAGAAGTCAAATCAGCCAAGAAGCATATGAAGAAATGTTCAACATCACTGGCCATTCAAGAGATGCACATGAAAACAACACTGAGATTTCATCTCACTCCACAAAGAATGGCCGCTATCACAAAATCAACCAAGAATGAATGCTGGCGAGGCTGTGGGGAGAAAGGAATCCTTCTCCATTGTTGGTGGGATTGCAGACTTGTGCAACCATTGTGGAGAGTCATGTGGAGATTTCTCTGGAAACTAGGACTAGGGGTCCCATTTCACCCTGCTATCCCCCTGCTAGGAATATACCCAAAATAATTTGAAAATCACATTGGAAAGACAAATGTACACCCTTGTTCACAGCAGCTCAGTTCATGATAGCTCTATCTTGGAAACAACCGAAATGCCCATCAACAGGAGAGTGGATAAAGAAGATGTGTTTTTTTTTAATAAAATGGAGTATTACTCTGCCATAAAGAACAAGATCAACCCATTTAGGGGCAAATGGAGACACCTGGAGGATATACTAATAAGTGAAATCAACAGATCACAGATAGGCAAATTCCAGATCTTCTCATTGACATGAACACCTGTAGATGGAAATGAGGTCTAGAAAGTATGACAGTTTTTATAGAGTGGGAAATTTCCATAGAAATTTTGGTGTGGGAATATAATGAGGGGAAGGAATAAATATGATACAGAAAGAAAATAAAAGAGTATGTATAAAGGGGGTGGGGAGGTGTGGGTGTGTAGATATATGGGTAAAAATGAGAGTTAACTTGTGTCATATACTGGTACAAATTCGCCAATATTACATGTGATTGTTAGATATATAGAAATTGTACCAATAAAGAATTCAATTTAAAAAATTTGCCATCAGGTAAAAGTCAACTTTGGTGAAACTGATGAAACTATTCAACAGTATATATTCTGCAGTTGTTAATTTTATTTAAAAATATTGTAATTTTGTTTATGTATTTTAAATTCTTTGTCTTATTTTTAATATGATATATAATCATTCTAAATTAACTCAATATGATATACACATATTCAAAATATATAGCATATTCAAAAGTGATGGTATATGATTTCTGATCTTTATATTCATGTTTATATATTTTTGTTTGTTTGTTTGTTTTTCTGAGACAGGGTCTCACTTTGTAGTTCAGGCTGGCCCTGAGCTCACTATGTATCCCAGGCAAGCCTGGAACTCAGCAATCCTCCTGCCTCTGCCTCCTGATTGCTGGGATGACAGGCATAGCTACCACGCCCAGCTTCATGTATATTTTTTGACAGTTCTTTCCAATGAAGAATCTCACTTGCATCTGAGACTTTGATTCTCAGATCATATTCTGGTAAAAACCTTATGGTCTAAAATGTGGAACTAGACAATTCATAGAAGTCGGCTTTGCTGTGAATAGAGCAGGAGCTGAGTCTAGGCTCATGGGATCAACAGTGAGCTCACTATGTCATTCAGGAGTGTGATGCCTTCTCTTATGTAGTGACATCTGGTAAACTATAGACATGAAGATGGAAACCAGGACCTCTTAAAGGGTGAAGGATTTTCAAGCAGAGGAAAAAGCAAACGGCCTTCTATGGAAAACATGGGCACATACATACCACTGCCTACATTGCGTACATTATTAAAGGTTATAATCCTTTTAGTGATACTCGCTACTTAAAAAGTAAGCATTCATTTGTTATCATGGTGTCTTCACGTGAAAAGTACTCAAATCTTTTCCTATCCATTTTTTTTTTTCTATTTTGGCATCATTAGTTGTTTTCGGTATTAGAGAGCTCTTACTACCTTAACAGTATAAACCAATTTTTCTTCTTAAAAATTTAAATGTCTTGACCCAGATTTGTTAAATTATCATGATAAAACCAATTTTCCCATTGAAAAATTAAAAAGGAATGGTGATATTGTTCAATATTTCAAATTTTTTCACTCCAGTTCACCCCTGAACCCATTCCAATCAAGATGGTTCAAATTACAGTCCTACTAGTGAATGATGGTAGTTTAATGAATACTAGAAGTGATGAAAGTTCCCAGATAATTTCAAAAATAAAGAAGCTTCGGGCTGGAGGTTTAGCTCAGTGGTTCCGGCGTCTGCTTTGTAAGCACAAGGTCCTGAGTTCGATCCCCGATAAGCACATATAATGCTGGGCGTGGAGACACGCCCACCAACAATCAACACCGCATACCACAATGCCGGACGTGGTGGCTCACGCCTGTCATCCCAGCACTCGGGAGGCAGGGACAGGAAGATTGCTGAGTTCGCGGCGGCTTGCCTGGGCACCATAGTGAGATCAGGGCCAGCCTGAGCTAAAAAGCAAGACCCTGTCTCAAAAAAAAAAAAAAAATAATAATAAAGAAGCTTCCATAGGAATGTGAGAGTCAATATGTCAGATTCCAGGGAATCATAGCCAGGGTCAGCCCAACCCTGCACTCAGTAGAGGTATCCCATTAAGTACTCCCTGCATTGTTGTCTAAAGACTTTTACTTTCCTGTGATTTAAAGATCCTCATGTTAGTTCTCATTTCACACCATACTAGAGATTATATAAAATTATCTTAAATCTCTTCTAATTGTGATAATTCCTACATTTTTGTTTCTTGTTCTAAGGTTTCAATGAAGATATATCTCCCAGTGCCCCAAATTAGCTTTCAAACACACACTGGATTTAGAACATTCTTCAGTTTGCTGTTTTTCCTGTCTGTCAGTATTTTACATTTTCTAAATAAAATCTTTGCACTCCAAATACCTTGATGTCTACTTCTGAGAAAACACCTGAAGAGGCTTCCTTTTGGTTTAAAAAAAAAAAAAAAAGAACTTGAAAATAACACCTTCTAACTTTTCATTTAAAGTTGAAATACATGGGGACATGACAGGTCTGACTGTGGTTATCCTGTAAGGTTCTCACATAATGCATGAAGATGAAGAAGAGAAGTGTTTGAATAATCAAGCTCTAGAACATCACGACTCACAGAATAAGAATATTTTATTTTGTCTATGAGAAACAATGTAAGAATTTGATCGGAGCCCAACCAAAATATAAGTAAACATAAACAAACATACAATGAAGATTAGGTACTAGAGTTCAGAATGTGAAGAAAGAGAAAGTAGTTAACCCAGCACCCATTCTAAAATAATTTTTAAGATAAATGAAATGATTAATGTTTCCATTTTAATCATATTCAAATAAAAACAGGACCATGCATTAATTATTGGATTTAGAACTGTGAAAATCATGGTGATACTGTGTGTTGATTCAGATAAAAGTATGAAAGAGATTATGTGTGAAAGAAAATGGGAATAATAAATTTATTTTAAAAATTGTGAGCTTTTTTATTTTAAGAGAGAAAGAAAAAAATAAATTTTAAGCCCACAATGAAAAAAAGGTCAAATGTTTTGTTTTGTTTTGTTGTGGTTTTGATATCATTTGTTTGTTTGTTTGGTTGGTTGGTTTTGGTTTGGGCTTATTAGACAAATAGAGCATTTATTTATTTATTTATTCATTTATTCATTTATTCATTCATTCATTCATTCATTCATTCATTCATTTATTTATTTATTGAGACAGGGTCTCACTTTGTAGATCAGGCTGGCTCTGAGCTCACTATGTAGCCCAGGCAAGCCTCAAACTCAGCAATCCTCCTGCCTCTGCCTCCCGAGTGCTGGGATTACAGGTGTGAGCCACCACGCCCGGCTAGAGCATTTATTTTAAAGTGAAGGGAATCATGAGACATACAGAGAGGCTCTCATGGAAATATGAAAGCTTTTATAAAGAGTCCTTTGATAGATAAAAGCTCATAGGATCCAATATGCAGTTATTTAGTTTAGATATTTTCATCTGAGTGTAGACAAACAGTGCTTTAAAGCCCCATTTTTGGCAGATTTATGGGAAAGCATTGGAAAAAATATATATTTTTTCTAAATTCTATTATTCTAGTGAATTAAAATTTAGTCAATGGCTGGACATGCTGTTTGGAAGAACTGCTCCATATTGAAAGAGAAGAGTAGGTGTGAAAATTGAATAGGAGTGAATTCAGGGAACAGATTGGATGTGATTGACAAGGGAATCAAAGAACATGTCCGTTGTGAAACTTGGTCAGTACCTGGAACTGTTTTTCTCTAGTCACTTTGTTATACTGGATTGCATGTAAGGAATAGGAGTAAAGTGGAATTTGAGTGACAAAACAATTTTGTGTCCTCAAGGAATGAGCCTATTAATAAACTATATAATCTAACCAGTAAGAAGGGCAATCAACCTTGATAGGAATAGGAAACAATAATAAATCAATGGATTTTGGGATATTCTTAAATTTCTAGAGAGTATAAACTACAAGTGTATCTTGAAATGATACCAATAAAGAATTTTAAAAACAGAGTATCTTGAAAACTGAATTTACTTCTGCCATGAGCAGAATTAACACAAATACAGTGTTACACAAAAACTCATTCATATACTGACAGCACCAAAGCATACGCATGGCATAACATGTTTCTACATTTTACATAATACATTTAACATCAAAATGGGCTCAGTGTTCGGCCCCGGGGGGAGCCTCCGTATAAGGTTCCTTGGAATGGAGAATCATTGAGTTTCTGTGGAAGGTAGGGCCACAGTAGCTTCAGAGTAGAAAGAGATATTGAATGTACTGCACACTGCTGCAGCTAGGAAGACACAGAATGCACTGTGAAATTAAAGTTGGAAGGAGGCTGGCAAACATCTAGTCAAAGGCTTAAAATGTGAGCTTATGGCAGTGTAGACTGACAATGCTGACAGCTCCAGATCTTGTAGGTGGAATCTATTTTCTTCCATCTCAGCTGGCACTGACTGCTCAGCCATTTCTCTGGTGCTATAAACTCACTTTCCGTGAGACATCTAGACAGGCAGGTAAAAAAATGGGATTTAGGTATTTCAGTAAAATAATGAAAGTTCAAAGCACTACACTGGCAGTTTTATTTCTGAAGACACTTTACAATTCTAGGTTTGGGAAAGAACTGAGCTCATAAGAAAACTTGCGGGAAAAATAATTAGAATTTTTATTTTTTTTATTTTTATTTTTTAGGAATCAGGAGACATGGTATACACACTTTAAATGATCTCTGTGGCCAGTCACCAGGTTGTTTTCTCACATACAACAAAATTACACATAATAATTCATCTTCAATACTCAGTGGCCTGTACAAATTCAGTTTATTTTCATTATAAAAGCATTGGTACTAGAATATCAAAGAAGAGGATAGAAAATAGCAAACAATAAATAAATGTTAACAGACATCTTGGTAATTGCTGAACTAGAATATCAGTGAATATATTTATGAAATTTAACATTACATCTGATACAAATACGAAAGATATTCTGATACAGTGAAAAAAGTAAACACTTGTAATCTTTTCCTAGGCATTTGAAATTCTATGTAAGCAGATGAACGCATTTTTTCAAAGATTTACTTTTCCCAGAAGAAATTGAGAGATAAAAGTAAGATACAATTTGGAAAGAAAGTGATGAATATATAAATCTATAAATATTTTAAAATATATTGTATTTAAATTGTCTTGAAAACTGTTAATTTTCATATTGAACAGAAATAAAATTGATGTAGAGGGAGATCAGCTTCTTGTCCTACTAGAAAAAACTTTTATAATGAAAATATTAATCAACAAATTCAGACACAAATTAATCACATGTTGGAAAAAGTTTGTCATATATATAAAATACATAATATATAATTATATATATTATATATATAATTTTATTTCTATGTAGATTGTGGATACATGTCTCTTTCTTAAAAAATATTTTATGAGTGAGTACCAGGATTCTTTTTTGAATATTTATTCACCGACACTGAAAACCTCTATGTGACTTTCTTATAGTAAAATATTAATATTTGCCTTTATTTATAAGCAGATTTGAAAACTCTGCTTTTTCATAAGAACTTCATTTTTTTCTTCGAGAAGACTCCTTAGTAGTATGTCATATTGTTAGATGTATAAAATCTTCTAAAACAGATAGACATGCTTGTCTGACTGACAGATAAATGAGCTGAGACAGTGCCCAGTGCACCTCGATGCCCACTGAAGCCCGTGTACAGCGACGGAAAAGCCAGGCACACATCAGATGGGTAGATGAGTGGATATGCTAACCTACTAGAAAGAAATATTTGTCATTCAGCCTATTTCACCAAAAAATGTATTGGCTCATGATCTATTTTTTAAGGCCATTGGTTTCCTCCTGAAAGTTTTGAAAGGATTTGCAGAATGTGACAGGTTTTCCTTACAATTAACTTTTGTGTCTGTCTGTCTGCATGAATTAGCTCATTGATATACTGGGTTCCACATGAGCTATAACAAAACTACCTGAGGCCTGTTGCAGTTATCATGGTTACCAGGTTCTCTTTCTCTCTGGGAATATGCCACAAAAATTGTTTCACCTGGGCTTTCCTACAACCAATAAAGAGGACGATGCCCAGGGAGCCAACGCCTCCTTTACGTGGCCTATGACTCTGGACCACTTCTCAAGTGATTTGAAAAGCAACAATTTTTGAGTGGGGTCCAGACAAAACAAAGATTCCACAACAGTCCTGAATTGCTGGGAAGCCTATTCTGCAATGAAAGCCATTTGAGGCATTAGAGGCATTCATGCTGGATGTGTCATTCTTCCTTGTGAGCCTTTGGCAAGCCTTCCATACATGGATTGCAGAGGAAATGCTTAGGGTTCAAACAAGAGTTTGCATTAATCTGCAGACAACTACTGTCTTGAACAGCTTCTGACTACTAGTAGGGTTTAGTGGAAATTGTATCCTTGACCATGGGACACTGGGTTACCATGGAAGCCGAAAGGCATAGTATTTTCTTCATCAAGTCACAAAGTCAGATGTGGAGGGTAATTTTCACAGTAGACATAAAACATTAGGCCATGTGTCTTTCATACATTTTTCTTGGGAAATAAGGGGCCACATGTGTGTGGATATATTAACTCATGGGCTAGATCCCAAAGTCTAACTGTAGGCTGGGGAGTTAGAAATGATATAAAGCATTTGGGAAAGAAGTACATGGCTAAGACTCTATATAGACGAAGGACCTGAAGATATTTACATTCTAGGTGAATGTTCACCAAAAAGGTGACCTCATCTGCAGAGGGCATTAATAATAAATGGATATTTAAACTTACTCTGTATACAACAGTCAAACTCTTTACCCACCAACCTCTGTCAGTGACCAGTGAGTTCCTGAGGCAAGTGGTTGTGGTGACCAGGATGGATGTTATACATGGGCTCAGCTAGACACACTTCCATTCACAAAGTGTGACCTGACCACAGCCATGTCTAATGCTGATTTGCTGTCAGCAGCCACTAATACTGAATTGTCTGTACAGTATGGCACCATTCCCTGGGGTTATTAGCCTTCACCTTGGTGAAATAGACCACACTGTGTTCTTACTGGAAGGGATACTTTTTCTGCATATGGATTTGCTTACTTCTGTCAAAGACACCATAAACTGGCTTACAGAAAGCCTTGTTCACCATCAACAGAGCCTGCCCGGCAGTGCCTCTGACCACCAAAGGCATTTCATGGCCAGAGAGGTGTGAGAATATCCCTGGATTTCGTTTGCCATGTTCTCCACCATGAAGAAGCTGCTGGACAGAGAGCAAAGTGGAAGGGCCTTGGGAAAGCTGCACTTACAGATTCACCAAGGGGTTTGCACTTTTCAGGCCTGGGGAAAAGCTCTGTAGAACTGTGTAGATTTAGGGTCCTCATCTAATACGTGGAACTGTTTTTCCTCATAGACACTATGTGTGGGTCCAGGATTCAAAGAGTGGAAATGGAAATACCGCTGACCATTAGCTGTGGTACCCACTGGCACGATTTTTGCTTTCTGTTCTCACAAAATGGAAGTCTTAGTTCTGGTGTTGGGGGCAGCTTGTACAGGTGACACAATGGTAACTCCATTGACCTAAAATTTAAACCCTGCCCTGGTCATTTTGGACTGCTCATACCTCTGAGTTAAGAAGCTACAATATAAGGTGCATTACTGTTGCCAGTATTATTATCCTGTTGGCAGGATAATTGATCCAGACCTCCTATGGGAAACTGAAATATTACTCCATAATGGAGTAAGGAGGAATCTATTTAGAGTTCAGGAGATCCCGAGAGCATCTCCTAGTGTGACCAAGACTTGTTATTAAAGTCAATGGGAAGCTACAACAACCAACCCTAGCCAAAAGCACAAATGCCCCAGAACTTGCAGACATAAAGGTTTGTGTCACTGTGGCAGGTTGAGAGCCAAGACCAGCTGAGGTGCTTACTGAAGGCCAAAGAGAATACAGTACGGGTGGTAAAACTTGGTCATTCTAAATACCAGCTACAATCAGTTACAAAAACGAGGACTGTCATGAGTGTCTTTCTTAATTTGCTAGTATGCTTCTTCATAGATACACAGATATTAAGCACTTAACTTTGGTTTAATTTCTTTAATGTAATATCAATCAATATTGATACATGTTGTAACATTTTTATAATATTTAAGTTATAGAATGTCAGGAGATAAGTATCATCCAAAGGAAAACTGTTTACTCTGGGTGAGAATTACTGTATTTCACTTTGTGTGTTCTACTGTGTTAGGTGTAATTGTTAACTTGCTGTCTAATTTGGAGAATAATAAGGTTTGAGCAGCTGTGTATGATTGTCAAACTCACAAGGGATGGATTGCAATCATTTATTTTAATATCATAACTTTTAAAAGTACTATTTGGGCTGGGGACTTAAGTGGTATTGCACCAACCTTGGACACACAAGAGTCTGAGTTTGATCCCCAGTACCACCAAGAAAAAAAAAGGGTACTATTTGGCATAATAATAAAGATCTAGGGGGTCTGAATGTTTGGCACATATGTGAACAAACTGACTGGCATAATCCATTCCAAAAATCAGTGATGCAAATCATCAGCTGTAAGTAGATGGCATGAAAAGGAAAAAAAAGAAACAAGTGGTCTACCATTGCAGGGACTCTGACCTTTCCCATGACCTTTGGCGATGACCCTCTTGCTCTTCAGTTTCTCAAAGCAGAAGTCATAAGTTTCTGACTCAAATTCTTCAGGCTTCCAGTAAAGATTTGCACCCCTGATTTGAAAGTGAACCTCCAGGCCTTCCGTATTTGACTGCTACTCTATTCAAATGCTTCTGCAAAGATGAGCATTACACATCCTCCCTCATTGGCTCTGCAGATAGCCATTTTGACTCTTCCACTTCTCAGTTTGTGAAGCTGCTAAATAAATCTCTTTGTATAATTACACATATATTCTATATTGATTCTGTCCCCCCAGAGAACCTTAACTAACACGAAGGCTAATGGAAAGGCAACAAATACATCAGATGAATAGATGAATGGCTAAATTAAAGAAGGGAAGACTTAAGGGAAATAAATCTTTTTCACTAAGCCAGTCTATATCACAAAGGTCTTACTCACTCTATGTCTATTTTTTTCAAGTCCATCAGGTTCCTCCTTGAAAGATCTGAGAACATATGAGATTATATGTGTTTATTTACCTTGCAATTAAATTATATGTCTGTTTTTAGCTTTGCATTAAGTTACAGCTATATCTATTCGGTCCCACAATGAAATTAGGGAAGTGCATTACTGAAATTGCTTGAGGCATGATATAAGCATCATAGTTATCAGGAGCACTTTCTATTTTTTATGTATATTTACCTACTTAAGGCCACAATATGAATACTGAAATGCTTTTTCTGCCATCAGATTATTCTCTAAAAATGATTTTGGCAAAACTAACAATGACTATAAAGTAGAATAAGCTGTTTGCAGTCTGTTCTGTAACTTTTCTAGATTACAGTTAGCCTATTTTTCTAGAGGCTCAATATCAAAATTGGTTTTGATTTTTTGTCACCTTTTATTCACCACTTATTCTTGCAATCAAGTATATAAGACACAGGTATTTGTGTAAGTGGATATCAACATTATTTCCCAAATATTCATACTCTAGTTGATTTTAAAATAAATAGGCTCTAAAATAAAATTATGAATTTGCAACTAATAAAATCTTTAAAGGGAAATAAATACTTTTTCAATTATTTATGTTAACCTTACATGTACATTCAGTCATGAAGTTTTAACACTTTTTTCCATTTATGAAAAACAACCTAAAGCGCACCTTTCAAAAGAGATATTTAAAACACAATTGCAGACAAAAAATTGGATTTTTATTTAAATATTCAAAAGTAAAGTAAAACACATTTGCAAAAATTATTTCCACAGATTCCGAATATGATTTGTTGTATTAAGAAATTCTCAAGCAATTTTTAATGAACATCTGCTAAACGTCAGAGAGCAATGTTGTGTGAGGTACTTTCCATCTGTCAGCGCTTCCTCCAGTTAATTCCTCTACACCGTCTCTGCTTTTTTCTTCATTGTGCTTTGTTTTGCAGTGAGATTTGTTTTGGTCTGATATCTTCCAATACTGATAATTTGTAAGAATCAGGTACACAGAGTCTTGGTAACTTAATAAAAGGTTAATTTGAATTAACTTTGTAAAGCAATAAACAAACTGACAATTGAAGAATTTTAATTGTTTATATAAACTTGTATAACAAATAAGGACTTATGTAAGATACAAGAGACATGCTTAAGTTTGTTTAATCTCACATGTAAAAGAGAACTTTAGTTAACAGGAGAAAACTTATGGCTTGGGCTACTTTAACTTTCATTAGCATATAGAAAGGAGTTTGGAAAACTTGGGGTTGGGATACCGTATGTCTCACGTGTAGTTATACTCACTTAGATCTCCTAAGACAAATTATCAAATTTGCCATTCACAATCAATGTACTCATCCACCAGTGTATGAGAATTCAAAATACCTTTCCTAATGATCTTTTTTATTTTGATTTCCA
Organism: Thryonomys swinderianus; assembly: GCA_004025085.1. Taxonomy (NCBI): domain Eukaryota; kingdom Metazoa; phylum Chordata; class Mammalia; order Rodentia; family Thryonomyidae; genus Thryonomys; species Thryonomys swinderianus. The sequence continues at coordinate 19,188 of PVIC010006311.1, forward strand.
CAGAGCAATGTGGTTTTTTCACCTAGGCATAATTTGTTAATATAGGGAAATTGCATTGAAGAACTGAAGTCTCTTTCTTTGTGAAGGGACTCTTAACATGCTTTTACTTTAAACGGACATCAAAATACAATATTATAACTAAAAATATCAACCCCTTGGCATAACACAAAAGATAAAGAGTTAGTCTATTTACAGATTTATTAAAATATTAGCAATAGGTATTATTAAAGATCAGAGATTCTAATTTATTTAACATCCTTAGCTCCCTTTTCTCCACTTTGGGAGACACTCTCATTACTAATGTGGATACTTTGCTATGGAAGAACCACAGAAATTCAATATAATTTCACTTTAAGGATAAGTTACTATGTTACATAATTAGTGGAATAGGTTAATGACCTTCAAATTAAAATGTCTCAAAATCCAAATCTCTGAAACCTGGTAAATATTCTTCACATAATTTTTATGATCCATGGGAATACAGGTTCTTTAATAGTTCCAAATACTTTTTCTTATTCCTTGCTTGTAAGAAGAACACATATACTGGGAATTTTGAGCCCAGACTGGACCTCCATCTTGGACCATTCCACATGGATCTCCACATATTTCCCTACGATAAATGAAGTTCCCAAATCATTCACCTGATTACTATCCATGCATTCAGTTAATTATCCATAGTTAGCAAGCTCGTCAGGAGTTACTTAAAAAAATGTTTAATGTAGGTGACATGTAGTGTCTTGGCAAGGACCAATAGAGTATACTGTCATAACTCAAAGTTAAAATTTACCTTCAAGGATTATCATGACACCAGAGATTAACTTCCTGACATAATTAGCCCAAAGTATGAGATAATAATATTTTATTATTATTTTCCTTGTTAAGATTTTTTTAGGATACAGCTCAACAGTATTCATCTGAATGTTTGAAGTAAAAGTATCATCCTTCCCCCTCTTACAATGCAATTAGATTTCTTGAGAGCCAAATTTTAACCAGAGCCTAATAAGCATATCAAAGAAAACACAAAAATAGCTTTAAAATCATCATGCAATATTAGAGAAAAAAAGTTTCCTTAAATCAACTATGTTATGATCTTACCCCTAACACATAGCACTTTAATGGAGGAAGTAAAGGTTAAATGTGGTCATGGGGAAGCACCCTTATTAAAAAAAAAAGCATAGCAGGGAACACTCATAGAGGAATGGTTACATGAGAAAGCAATGAGAATATACAGGAGTGTTACCATCTTTATTTTGGTCTTTCATTATCCAGAATGGTGAAAACTAAATTTCTATTATTCGAGGTAACAAACTCTCTAATTTTCTTGTGGAAGCCCTATCAGACTAACACAGATTTGCTTTTAATAGTGGGTGCTGGTTTGAAATACCTAAATTGTGGAAGGGCTGCAATTTTATCATGAATGGAAACACAAGAGTTTGGATATAAGAGGTAGAAAAGAACCCTGAATTATCTTGAAGGAATCATGAGTAGGAAAATTATGATATTAAAAGCGATTCTATAAAGCTCTTAGATGGAGATGAGAAACATATTTCTGGAAAAAAGGGAAAGATAAGTTCCAAAACATTCACATATCTATTTTAATATAATCTAAATAATGTTTTACCTCCTGCAATCTATATTATATATTTCTGAAACTTTTCATAAGAAAAAACAAAGGGCACTTCTATATTTCATCAAAGATGAGAAATACTGCCACACTTTGAAATGTTCTTAAAAATGAATTATTATGTTATGGTCAGGTGGACAAAAAGCAGTAAAATTCTGACCTTGTCTTTAGTTATTAAAACTGAACATATAACTTGCAAGGCAAAAGCATCAAGCAGGACACTAACATAACAAACATTATCACGCTGATTTTTTCAAGAATAGAAATTCAATGAATGAAAAATCTAACTCTATTGTTTTTCAATAAATTTGAGCTTTCTTGTAAAATGTATTTTCTGAGGGCATCTTAGTCAGTTTAAAGTATAAGAATTTGGCTGCTGACTATTACTGCAGCAAATTTTAAAACTCTATGTGTTACTATAAATTGCCTATGAGTCAGATTCATTGCAAGGTGAGGAAGGGCATTCTGAATGTCCTGTCTTGCTCATCTAATCTAAACTTGAAATAACATAAGCACTCATGCATTTTACTTGCTGTGTACAGTTAAATAAAAAAGACCATTCTTTTCTTGAAGAAGGTAAGGCAAGAGAAAAAAAAAAACATGTTTCTTTAAAAAAAAAAGTTTCAGGATTAGCTAACGTTCTGTATAACCTTGAGAGAAGTATTCTGATTAACATTGACCTTCCCGTTCATTTGGTGGGAATTGTACTAGCCAGGTAGGAAATGAAGTCTCGAAGGTAAAGTAACAGGTCAGTAAAGTCAAGCCTTTAATCAGATAATGGAAGCCGATGTCATTAATAAATGTGTCATTTGCTTCAATAAAAGCATCACTTTGAGAAATCAAATCAGTTATATTACTCCTCTGCAGTAACCTCCACTACCCCACCCCTCCAACTTCCCTGATAACTGCTCCCTGCCTGTGCTTCTTCCTCTGAACTCCTATGTCACCACTATTTGTGTTCATTTTCCCTTTAAGTATAAAATTCTATTTTATTACCATGCATTTATTTTATATGCGTTTATTTTACCTAACCTGATTATATACTCATTTAGGAGTACAAATATATCTTTCTGCCACGTGTGGAAACAGAGCTCTCAACTGCCTAATAGTACTGTTATCCACCAATGAAACTAAATTGTTATAATGAGCAAAACATTTAAAATTGATAAGATATGATAATTAAAATTATATCCTAATAATAATAATGGTATGCTTTTCAACTGATTAAATCTAGTAGCTCTTTAAATAAACTTAAACGAACAAATGAATGAAATGATTAACAACTCATTTCACCATTAATCAATATGACCAAAAATAAATGAACAAAAAAGTAAATATTGTGAGATTTAGAATTTTTTTGCTTATTCTCTAAATTGTCCAATATTTATAGTATCTGTGTTTTATATTCTGTGCCACAGAAATCATAACTCCATATGGCTACTTACCAATAAACCAGATAATTTAGAAGAAATAGATAAATTTCTAGAAGTCTAAAATCCATCAAGAATTAAGTACTTAAAAAAATGGAAGAAACAACCTCTGTTATGTATGTGTAATTACTTACCAAAGTGAATTTAAACTTCATGTACTGAAAAAATACATTAATACACTAAAAATCTTAACAATAAAAAACAAGAGAAATTGAAGGGGAAAAAGGAAATCTAATTTTAGAAAATTAAAAGATTGATTCATTTGTGTGCAAATGGATACACCTGGAGGACATGCTAATGAGTGAAATCAATAGATCACAAATAGGCAAATACTGGATCTTCTCATTGATATGAGCACCTGTAGATGCACATGAGCTCTAGAAAGTATGACAGTCTTTGTATAATGGGAAATTTTCAAAGGAACATTGGTGTGGGTATGTAATGAGGGGAAGGAATAAATATGACTCTGAAAGAAAATAAAAGAACATGTATATACGGGTGGGGAGGTGTGGGTGGGTGGGGATATGGGTAAAAATGAGAATTGACTGTGTCATATATTGGTACAAATTCCCCAATGTTATGTGTGATTGAGACATGTATATAAATTGTGCTAATAAAGAATTCAGTTAAAAATAAAAGAAAAGAGAAAACAGACATATAACCAACCAGTAAGGAGATTCAATCAGTAATCAAAAGTCCCTTAACATAGATATTCTTAGGACTGGATGATTTTACTAGTAGAATCTACCAAATATTGAAAGAATTACAATCAGTTCTTTTCAAAACCTTAAAAGCTGAAGAAATATGGCACTTTCAAACAGATACTATGCAACCAGCATTAACTTTATACCAAATCCACAAGATGTATCCCAAGAAAAGTGTATGCTAGTATAGTTGCTCAACACATTGGCAAGAATCAAGTTAGGCATTGTTAATTTAGCAAAATTTAAACTGCCACAAAACCAAAGCTTTCTGATGGATGACATGATATCACAAATGCAAAATCATGCACAAAGCACAGATGCATTAAAAATAAAGTACACAATTAATTTCAGGCTATGGGAGAAAGGTGTAAAACTGGAAGAATCAAATTTAAATTCCAAGACAGTTCACTTCATTCATGCAATTGTTCCAAAATCTGAAAATATATTTAGATCTGAAAGCTTTCTGGTTCTAAGTATTTAAGATAAAATATATTTAACCAGTGCCACCAAATTTACCAGTGACACATTAAAGGGTTATATACAATATCCATGTGAGGTTTATTTCAGGGATTAAAGATGATTTAAGATAAACTTGAAGTAGGTCAAGGAGATGTATCACATTAACAAAATGAAGAATAAATTACCCAATTGATGTATAGAAGTGTTTGACAAATGTCTAAACATTTTATGATAAAACCTCTTTTTGTTCCTTTCTTAAGTTTATTGGTACAGTTTAGGTATACATTATGATCACATTCAACATTAAGAGTTTGTACCTGTTACATGATATATCTTGATTCTCATTTTTTTTCCCATTCCCCTACCCTTACACTTTAAGATCACAAAACAAACTGGTAGATTTATATTTATTGCATTACTATTGGGAATAACTAAGAAATAGGGGGAATCCAAAACTCATTGACAGATGTATGAATAAAACTAACACTGTGAATAGATAAAATGAATATTATTTAAAATATGAGCACTTCCTTCAGTCCAGTTGATCCAAGTCTTAAACATGTAACAGTGTGGATGACTTTGAGTATATACCTTAAATTAAATAAATCACTGGTGTGTACATAATTCCACTTATATGAGGTTACTAAATCACTAGAACTATACAAATGAAGAATAAGAGTTGATCTCCAGAAACTTGAGGATGTGGTATAAGAGGTATTATCTCTTAAGTAGATTTGCATTTTACATTATGCAAATCAAACACATTCTACAGATAGGAATTTAAAACGTGTCTAGTACTGTATTTTGTCTGTAATTATTTGAATGAAAATATTATAATACTACATAAACATGTAAGAACCCATCATGTAATAAAATTGATTAAGAAAAATATGGTACACTTTATTATTGATGAATGCGTGAAAGGAAATGAGTAATCATGTTTTTGATACAATTACATGAATGGTAAAATCTTAAAATTATGGTTATGTTATCAAAATGAACTAAACACTTTTTTTTGGGGGGACAGGGTCTTGCTTTGTAGTTTATGCTGGCCCTTAGCTCACTGTATAGCGCAGGCAAGTCTTGAACTCACTAATCCTCCTGTCTCTGCCTCCCGAGTGCTGGGGTTACAGGCACGAGCCACCATGCCTGGCACTGTAGTATGTGGGACTGATTGCTGGTTGTGGTATTGTTGTATGTGGTTACTGGGGATTGAACCAGGGAGCTTGCATTTGCTAGGCAGGTTCCAGAACCACTGAGCTAAATCTCCAGCCCTGAAATGAACAATTCTTAGAACCTTGGAGGTACATATGTCATACACTGGGAATTAACAATGTCTACATTCAACAGTTTTTCTAAGTAATATTAGCTATAAATTTTTAAAGAAAAAGTCCTAAGTTTTCCCACAATAAAGAGTAAACTGGCTCCATCTCTACTACCAGTTATATGAAGAACATCCAAGGTAAATAAATTACCTTTAGAGAAGTTCACAAAAATTAACTGTCCTCTTGTGACTTAAACCTAATTACACCACGGACTATACTAGATAATTCTCGGGAGCATATGCTCAACGTTTTAAGTTCTTGTAATTCTGACATCATTGCTTAACATCATTAGCAACTGAATTTGAGTTTTTCTGTCATTTGAACACTTTCATTATGTATCAATATCAATTTCAATATAAATCAACTAAATGCATCTTGTGAGGAGAATCTGAGGAGAAGGAGTCTGGTATTTATGCAGCTGTGCTGCATTTCAACTCTCCACATTTTTCACCTGCCAAAAAGATTCCTTGGGAAGCTGAGATATTTTCAATGGATATTTGTAATGAACTATTTTTTAATCTTTCCTTTCTTTATTTCTGACTTTCTAAGTGTTGCATGAGGAAGAATAGGATAATTATGAGAGATCATCTAATGGTTTGTTGATGTTTTCTTTATTGAGTTTATTGGAACATTTTAGGAATATGTTATGATCGCATTAATCATAGAAAATTTGTACATGTACATGATATATCTTAATTCTTGTTTTTTTCTATTCCCTTGCCCTCCCTTCTACCTCTCTAACATCCATGTACATAGACTGCTTCTATTTTTGTTTTTACCATCAAATTTTTCCTTTTATGTGTGTTCCCTTCCTTCCCATTATCTTTCCCCTTTGAGGAATGATTGAATTTTTCAGTAGAAGGCTGAGCTTTGAAATTTAGGTAAAGGAGTAGCTATCAGGAGAAGATAGACTGGAAAGAAAAGAGATAATGAAGTCATTCCAGGTAGATTTCTAAAAAGAGAGACTAAAAGGCATGTCTGTACTACATATATAATGCATATTACACCAGCAGAAGAAATTTTGAAGTTTCAATTAAATTATTTACAGAATGGTAATTTCAAAATATTTTGAATATCATCTGACACTATGAAGAACTGATCACTTACTAAGGGTTAGTCATTTTTTACTTACATGAAGGTGGGTAAATAAAAACTTTCATCGTTATCATTATAACATGACATTTCATACTTCAAATTAAACTGATGTTTTATGTGTTTGAACAGTTCAGAAAACAATTATTTTCAATATTTATGTCACTTTAGAAGTGTTACATATCTATTGACAATTTTGATACATCTAATTTGACTATAATAAATTAGCACAAATATTTATTTTTCATAGGAGAAGTGAGTTACTAATGGCTTGCTTACTAAATTGAAATGGTTTCATCTGTTTTAAAAATATTCTTGATATCAGTTTTTGAGATGCTACATGAAATTAAGTGTTTAACTATAGCCATAGTTAAATTATAGAAACAGCCTCAAAGGCGCCTATCATATAAATGCAATGGGCCTTTTCAAAGAAAAAGGTTAACTGTTTTCCCATCAATGTGCTTTCAATTCAATTATTTTATGCTTTAGCAGGATGCAACCAGGAAGATCTCTTTGTAGCCTCCAGAAATAAATCAAGAAGGTCAAGCTTGAAAAGTTCACAATTATATTGAATATATTGACAGCCAAGAAAGACTAATGAGATGAAATAGTGAAGGCTGTAACAACTATAATAGGGAAGGCACAGGAAATTAATAGTAATTATAGCATGATAATGGAAATATTTAACAGTTTTTCAAATGATAAAGAATTGCATTATATACCTAAATGCATAGATACTTGCATATATACACATGTATATACATATATGTGAATGTGAGGAGTACACAAAAAATATTTACACACACATACACATATATGAATATGAAAGAGGGGAAAAAAACTAATCCCATTAAGCTCAGAAGAATTTTGTGTGTTGATCAAATTTAGGCAAAAGGACACCCTTTCTAAGCTGACCAACAAGCATATCAACTTTTATAAACTTTAATTCCATAAAACCCAAGCTCTCATTCCTTCATGTTATAGATATGTGTATTTATATCATAGGAAGAAATAGGCCCAAAAGCCTTTAGAGTGTGGAAGGAAAAACAGAAGTTCTAAATTTCTGAAACAATTGAAACTTGGAAGTTTTACCAGTCCAAACTACACAAACATATAAATGCTAATGGAAAGTGTGAACAACTGGATCTGTGCATGTATGCACTCTACACATGTATACACATATGCACACAGGTACATTTGTATTCATTCTCAAACACATAAGTATGCATTGGTTTGTTAATACATTCATATACAGATATATTTGAGCACTGGATTTCTTTCTCTTGAGATTTGCTACTTCTCTGACTGGCCATCCTTCAAAAAAGGAAAGGATTAGAGTGGAAAATACATTGGGACAAATATAAGGGTATGAAATCTGCTTACAAGATCCTTGCATAGAGACAATACATTGAAATTCCACCATCATATGTAGATGTATACATAACAGTTATTGAACTTTTTAAACAGATGGAGCTGTGCCTGAAAAACTGCAGATTCTGTTAAAATTGATTTGAATTCTCATGAGATAACTTCACATATACACCCTTTATCATATTTCCACATGGAATTCACTTCTCCCCCTTGTGCTCTTTGCAAGTTGACCCCTTACCATGCTAAGACATAACTGATTATGTCAAGGCTTACTTTGTCCTAACACATTCTCTATTTCACTTTAATAAAAATCTTATCTCTTCATTCATTGAGCAGGAGTTTCACCCACTGTAATGTTTGTTGAGTTAATTAGCTTGAATTATAATAGTCAAATTCACTATGTTGAAAAAACTAAACAATGTTGTGCGCTGTATTTGTCTGTTCAGGTACCTGGCTTTATTCCCAGTTTCTGTCACTTTCCCCATGAAAAAAAATAGTATAAGTTAATAAACTAATACTGTGATATTTTAATTGAATTATTTTTGGTACAATTTATATACATCTCACAATCACACATAACATTGGGGAATTTGTACCAATATATGACACAAGTTAATTCTCATTTTTACCCATATTCCTATCCACCCCACCTCCCCACCCCCTATACACATGCTCTATTATTTTATTTCAAAATCATTCTTATTCCTTCCCCTCATTACATTCCCACACCAGATTTCCTTTGGAAATTTCCCATTCTACAAAAACTATCATAATTTCTGGAGCTCATTTGCATCTACAGATGCTTATATAGCAAAGAGAAGATCCGGTATTTGCCTATCTGTGATCTATTTATTTCACTAACTAGTGTGTCCTCTAGGTGTATCCATTTGCACAAAAATGAATCAATCTTGTCATTCTTTATGGCAGAATAATACTCCACTTTATTTTTTTTTAAACATCTTCTTCACTCTCCAGTTGATGGATATTTGGTTGTTTCCAAGATTGAGCTATCACGAAATGAGTTGCTATGAACAATGGTGTACATCTGTCTTTCCAATGTGATTTTTAAAATTCTTTTGGGTATACTCCTAGCAGGGGGATAGCAGGGTCAAATGGGACCCATAGACCTAGTTTTCTGAGAAATCTCCACACCGATCTCCACAATGGTTGCACAAGTCTGTAATCCGACCAACAGTGGAGATGCATTCCTTTCTCCACATAGCATTTACTGTTGGTTGCTTTTATGATAGTGGCCATTCTTAGTGGAGTGAGATGAAATTTCAGTGCTGTTTCATATGCATCTCTCAAGTGACCAGTGACATCAAACATTTCTTCATATGTTTCTTCGCTGCTTTGACTTCTGCCTTTGAGCAGTGTCTGTTCATTTCAGATACCCATTATTCAATTGGGTCTTTAAACTTGAGGAGGCTGATCAATTTAAGTGCTTTATATATTGTAGATAACAAGCCTTTGTCTGATAAACAGCTAGTAAAGAATTTTTCCTGGATTGTTGGTTGTCTTTTAGCAGTGCCAGTGACTTCTTTTGCTGTGCAAAAGCTTTTCAGTAGGATTTGGTCCCATTTGTTGATTCTTTCTGCTACTTCTTGTGCTATAGATGATTTATTCATAAAGTCTCTGCCTAAGCCAATGTCTCCAAGAGTTTCACCTAGCCTGTTTTCCAGCAGGATTATTGTTTCTCTTTTAATGTTTAAGTCTTGTATCCATTGTGAGTGAAGCTTTGTGCATGGTGAAAGAAATAGGTCTAGCTTTAGCTTTTGGCAGGTTAAAGCCCAGTTTTTCCAGCACCATTTGTTAAAGAGGCTGTCTTTCCTCGATTGGGGATGTTCGCCTCCTTTGTCAAAGATAAGGTGGTTTAGTCTATCCGGGATTGTCTGGATCTTCTAATCTTCTCCACTGGTCCTTGGATCTGTTACTTTGCCAGTACCATGCTGTTGTTATCACAGTGGCTTTATAGTAGAGTTTTAAATTGGGGATTGTAATACCCCCTGTCAGTTGTGGATGGTTAGAATTGCTTTTGCTATTGTAGGTTTCCTGTGTTTCCAGATGATTTTTTCTTTTACTATTTTCTCTAGCTCTGTGAAGTATAGCGTTGGAGTTTCAATTAAAATTGCATTGAATCTTTATACTAGTTCTGGGAGTATAGCCATTTTGACGACGTTGATTCTCCCTACCCAGGAACAAGGGATGTGTTTCCACTTCTGATTTCCTTTTCTATTTCATTTTTCAGAGTCCTACAGTTTTCCGAGTAGAGGTCTTTCACTTCCTTTGTTAGGTTGATTCCTAGATATTTCATTTTTCTGGGTGCTACTGTGAAAGGGATTGCCTCCCCCAATTTCTCTTTCAGCGAGTCTGTTGTTTGTGTAAACAAAGGCTGTTGATTTTTGAGCATTAACCCTGTATCCAGCAACACTATAAAATCTGGTAATTAAGTCTACCAGTCTTTTGATTGAGCTTTTAGGATCCGCTAGATAGAGTATCTCATCATCAGCAAATGATGACAGTTTAACTTCTTCCTTTCCTATCTTTATTTCTTTTATATCTTTGTCTTGCACGATTGCTATGGCTAATGTTTCCAGCACTATATTGGACAAGAGTGGTGACAACGAGCATCCTTGTCACGTTCCTGATCTTAGTGTAAAAGGTTTCAGTTTTTGCCCATTGAGTATGATGCTGGCTGTTGGTTTCTCGTAAATAGCTTGTATTAAATTGAGATAAAGTCCATCGATTCCAATTCTCTGTAGGGTTTTGATCATAAATAGGTGTTGGATTTTGTCAAAAGCTTTTTCTTCATCTATTGAGATAATCATATGGTTTTTGTTCTTGAGTCTATTATTATATTGTATTATGTTGATTGATTTAGGTATGTTAAACCAACCTTGCATCGCTGGGATAAATCCAACTTGATCAGGGTGTATGATTTTCTTGATAACTCTCTGTATTCTGTTTGCAAGTATTTTATTGAGGATTTTTGCATCAATGTTCACTACAGAAATTTGTCTGTAGTTTTCTTTTTCGGTGGGATCTTTCCCTGCCTTTGGGATCAAGGTGATGGTTGCTTAAAAGAATGATTTGGGTAATACTGCTTCCCTTTCGATTTCATTAAAGAGATTGAGAAGTACTGATATTAACTCTTCTTTAAATGTTTTGTAGAATTCAGGAGTGAAGCCATCAAGACCAGGGCTTTTCTTTGTTGGTAGGTTTTTTATTTATATTATCAATTTCCCAGATTGATATTGGGTTGTTTAACATTTTTATATCCTCTTCATTCAGCTTTGGAAGTTCATATGTGTCTAGGAATCTATCCATTTCTTCTAGATTTTCCATCTTCTTGGAGTACAGATTTTCAAAGTATGTTTTTATTGTCCTTTGGACTTCTTCTGGATCTGTGATGATTTCCCCATTTTCCTTCCTTATACCATGGATTTGAGACTTTTCCTTCCTCTGTTTGATACGGTTGGCTAAGGGTCTGTCAATTTTATTTTTCCTTTCAAAGAACCAACTCTTTGATTCATTGATTCTTTGTATTGTTCTCTTTGTCTCCATTGCATTAATTTCTGCTCTGATCCTGATAATTTCCTCTCTAGTATGTGCTTTGGGTTTGTTTTGCTCCTCTTTTTCTAATTGTCTGAAGTTCATCATTAGATTATTTCAGTTTGTTGTATTTCCAGAGTGTAGGCATTCACTGCTATGAATTTCCCTTGCAGAACTGCTTTCATCATGTCCCATAAATTCCTGTATGTTGTGCTGGGGTTGTCGTTTAGTTGTAGAAACTGTTTAATTTCTTCTTTAATTTGTTTTGTGGTCCACTGATTGGTCAACAGGGTGTTTTTCAATTTCCATTTGAGTGTCTTGGAATTTCTTTTGCTATTCAGCTCCAGTTTCAAGGCACTATTGTCTGATAGTATGCAGGGGATAACTTCAATTCCCTTATATTTATTTAAGCTTGTTCTATGGACTAGAATGTGATCTATTTTGGAGAATGATACATGAGCACCTGAGAAGAAGGTATATTCTCTCTTTGTAGGGTGAAAAATTCTTTAAGCCTCTAATAAGTCCATTTGCTCAAAAGTTTGATTTAGCTTGAGTATTTCCTTATTGATTATTTGTCCAGTTGATCTGTCAGTGTGACAGTGGATTATTAAATTCCCCTACTAGTCTTGTATACGTGTTTAACTGCCTTTTCATGTCCAGTAATGTTTGTTTTATATAGTTTGGTGAATTAAAGTTTAGTGCATAAATATTTATGATTGTTCTTTCTCTAGGATAGTTCCCTGTGCGAGAATTTAGTGATTTTCTTTATCTCTTTTAATAAGTTTGGGTTTGAAATCTATTTTACCTGTCATCAATATAACCACTGCTGCATTTTTGGAAGTTTCCTTGTGTGGAGGATTGTTTTTCAACCTTTTATTCTCAGTCTATGGGTTTCCTTCTGAATTAGGTTTGTTTCTTGTATGCCGCAGTTTCTAGGATCTTGCTTCTTGATCCTATGTGCGAGTCTGTGTCTTTCAATTCACTCACTAATTCCACTGACATTAATGGTTATGACTGATATGGATATATTCAGATCTGCCATATTTCCCTGTTCTTGGTTCTTTTCTTCCTTGCTTTTCCCCTTCTCTATATAGTTTCTTGTTTGCCCCAATAAATTCACTCTCCTGGGTCTTGTGGGTATGTAATTTTTTTTTTTTGCAAGATGTTCTATAGAATGTCTTTAAATGCAAGTTTCATATTTGTGAAATTTTTCAGGCGTCTTTAAGGACATATTTTATTTCCCTGTCTACTCTGAAAGATAGTTTTGCAGGATACAACAGTCTAGGTTGAAGGTTGTTTTCCTGCAATGCTTGAAATACTTTCCTCCATGCTGTCCTTGCATTGAGCATTTGTGTTGAAAAGTCTGCTCTGATCCTAAAGGGCTTCCCTTTGTAGGTGATTTTCTTCCTTTCTCTCACTGCTTTTAGTATTTCATTTGTTTGTTCTGTATTTATAATTTTATAATTATATGTCTCAGTGTAGATATGTTTATATCATGGCCTTTTGGAATCCTATAGACCTCACTTATGTATAAGTTCATTACTTTTCCTGTGAAGTTTTCTGTTATCTCTGACAACAGTTTGTATTTTTTTATGTCTTCTGAACTGTTTCCTGCTTCCTCAGTGACTCCAATCAGTCATATTATTTTTCTTAGAGTCATCTAGAAGCTGTTGAATTGATTTTTCATGGTCCCTTGCCCTTTTCCATAGATTATATCTTTCCTGCTCAATGGCTGCTATGCTGTCCTCTAGGTCTGAGATTCGGTTCTCTGCTTCATTCATCCTACTTCACAAGCTTTCATTCTCCTTCATCATTCCCTGAGGCTCTGCTTGAAGCTGTTTAACAGGTTCCATTGCTTCTGCTGTGTTGGATTTTATCATCTCACTGATCTCTTCTTTAAAGATGTCTTTCACTGTGGATGGGATCCCTGTTTTGATAACAGAGAAGAATTCTGATTTTCATTTTACTCTATCTGCTTTAGTTACCATCTCCAAGAGTTCTGGTGTTTGAGTTTCAGTTTGCCCTATTTCTTTTTTCTCTGAATTTCCCTGTGATAGTGATCATTGTGTCTGCTTTTTTCTATAATTTCTTATTTCTACTCTTTTGTTGTCACTAATGTTATTCTTTGCCTGATGACAGGGCAATAATTGTTGCAGCTCTCTTTCTATTATCTTGGGCCCTTTGGTTGTGGCACCTTCCTGAGGTGTACTCCTTGAATCTGTAGTAACCCTTGAGCGTTCTCAGTTCTGACACATCATGGGAGGTATTTGAGCAGAACAATCTCAGCATCTTCATTAACATAATACAATCAGTGCCATTATTAGCATTAAACACAGTAAATAAAATGAAAAGGTTTGTTAATTTCTATTCTGAAAACTGAGCTCATGAGTTACCTCTGTGTCCATGTGCCAAAATTTAGAGTTAATCAGCTATGTGTATACAACCTGTAGATTGTAAATGTACCCCCAAGATCCTTTGGGGGTAAAAGCTCACTGGGGAATCAGGGAGGTAGGGAGACAGGAGGAGAGTGAAATAGGCTTAGCAGATTTATGAAGGTCATTTAGACTCGAGAACATCATATATGCCAGAGTGTAATAGAGATTAAAAAGGCGTATATAAAACAGTACCAATTATATGCTGTAAGACCATTGGAGACTTTGTACACCTTCTCATAGTAGTATAGGAGGAGAAATAGGGCAGCCTAGGAGTCTTTTACTTCTGGGTATTGCTTCTGACAGGAAGATAGGAGAGGGTGTGGGGAGAAGAGGTGAACAGAGGGATGTAGGAGTAGATGGCAAAATAGAAGCTAGATACCCCCCCCCCCTCCTTTTTCTGTCCTGGTCTTTCAACGTGGCTCTTTTGTGGAGGGATGCAGCAAATGGGACCACCTCCTCTCAGCCCTGGGTCCTCAGAATGCAGCTCCTGGGTGGTTTGCTGGCCAGACAGCAGGCCTCATTCCTCTGCCGTGGGGATGGCACCTGGGGTCTGTACCTGAGTCCTCTCTGTGTGGCTCTGGGGTGGAGCAGAGCCGGTCAGCACACAGCAGTCCTCCAAACCAGAAATGGCATGGTGCCCTGGGGTACCCGAGTCCTCTCTGTGCGACTCCTGGGTGGAGCAGGGCCGGTTGGCAGACCTCAGACCCCTGAGCTGGGAAAGGGATAGTCACTAATACTGTGTTTTTATTTGCAAAGGTGCTGATGCTTAAATATGTTTCAAATACGTAAGTCTTTTATTTCTTGGTAGGTGGAGCAAGAGCATAATTTATTGACAAAACAGAATAATTTAAGATGAAATGTGGGTGCTCTTACAAAATATATTTTGAAGGGAAATATATGTAGACTAGGAATATCTTTGGCAAATTGGAAAGAATCACTGATTTCAGTCAGTGTTAAATAAGTAATAAATATGTTGATAATGATGGTGACCAATTTTTATGTTTGGCTGGAAAACATTACAGAAAATTTTATTTTTTTCTTTGTGTTGTTATGTATGGAAGTGTTGGTGTTAATCAAATACACTTTTCTTCTATTTCCACTTACCTCTGTGTGTGACTTCACACAACAAAGAAAATATCATTTATGTTAGAAATTTTATATTTAAATAATCTCTTCACTCTCCTTTAGTTATGTAGGTAGAAAATGTGTGTGTGTGTGTTTGTGCATTTAAGTGCTTAGAGTAGTAGTAGAATTCTTTATAAGATTGATTTATTATTAATTTCTCTACTTTCTCTACATATGTAGGTGACACTTTCTATGTATCAATGATAATGTATTGCTACTATGTGTTTGTGTATCTCACTGAAATTTGGTCTTTAGTAGTACTTAAAAATGAAATTTGCAGCTAGGATTCTAGTTCAGTGGTAAACTATTAGATGAACATATACAAGATTCTGGATTTGGATTTGATCTCAACCCTAGGAAAACAAAAAAAAGAAAAAAGATAACTTTAACTTTTTATACTAAAAACACATTGAACATGCATGAATTGGAATTGCATCTCTTTTGAAAGTTACATGTACTTACTAAAAAAATTAAAATATAAGTGTGCACATATGTGTGCATGCATACAGGCAGCATGTGCATATAACTGTCTATATATCTCAGATAAACTTTAGAGATCTTTATAACTAAGGACCCTAAATAAGATGGGGCATTCTCTTCATTTCAACTTGGACCTTGCCTCATTGAAAATACTCAAAAGAAATAAAGTGATAAATATAAGAACTTAAATACACGTGCCAAAAGTTCTAATTTATCTTATTTAGATCTTGACTTTTATTTTCATAATTATACCTAGCTCAAAATGCTGTAGATGTTTGAGACTAAATTTTATTTCTGTGCTGATTCACAAAACTATTATATATATCAAATAGATCTATAATTTTTCGTTTTATACTAACTTACTCTCCATTCTAAATTGCATTAAGAACCAGTATGGGTTTTGATTGAACCATATTTTTCTAATTCTTTTATTTATCTCAAGACACAGTAAACAAAGTTTGAAATTAATCCCTGATTTAATTTTTACACATTTGGATTTTACTTTTGTAGGCAGGGATATAAGTCAGTAGCAGAACATTTGTGTCTTAGTATGCACAACACTACAGATTCCGTCTCTAACACTGTAAAAACACTCTATTGTAGTTTAATTAACATTACATTTTTATTTAACTATCTGAAAATATTTCTAGTTATGGGAGTAAATAAAGCACTATCTATGAAATTTATTAGTTATTAATTCAGCAAATTTTCAACTATATTTCAATTTTGTGTTGATACTGTTTAAACAAAATAAATAGTTACAATATAGTAACTTTTCTGTTCATTAAAATGAGTTAAAATACGTCTATGTGCCAACAAACTAAACATACCAGTGAGCCTTTGAGAGTAAGTTTATGTTTTAATGTCAAATAATTTCCATTTTTAGGTTTTAAAAAAACTGACAAACATTGTTTTAAGATCACATGTTCCATGTAACATGACAAAAAAAAACATTTTAAAAATTTTATATTTATCGTTACATTATATATATATATACACACACACACACACACACACACACACACACACACATCATGATCACACTCAATGTTGGGAATTTGTACCAGTATATAATACAATTTAATTCTCATTTTTCCTAGTCTCCTACACACCCCAGAACCCCAACCCCTAAATACATCAGCTTTTTTCTCTTTTCTATTACTATCATCTTTTTTCTTTATCCCTCATTACTGACACCTCCACATTTCCCTTTGAAAATTTTCTATTTCACAATATCCATCATACACTCTAGAACTCATTAACATCTTCAGTTACTCATACCAGTGAACAGATATGATATTTACACATCTGTGACCTATTTATTTCACTTATGAGTATGTCCTCAAGGTGTATCCATTTGAGTATAAATGACTCAAACTTATTCTGTAAGGCATAGTAATACTCCATAAGGAGTGGCTGCTATCTCAAAATTAGCCAGAAAGAAATGCTGGTGAGGCTGTGTAGAAAAAGGAACACTTCTCCACTATTTTGGGGGTTGTAGATTGGTACAACCTCTATGGAAGTCAGCAGTGTGGAGATTCAAAAAATAAATAATCCTGGGATTAGAGCTCCCATTTGACCCTGCTATTGTCCTCCTAAGAATATTCACAAAATGATTAAAATAATCTTATCATAGTGACATATGTGCACTCATGTTCATAGCAGCTTAGTTTATTATAGTTCAAAGTATTAGCTGTGAATTTCTGGAACAATCAAAACAAGTTACATAAGCCCAAGGTACAATGGCCTAAAGTAAATATGTATATTTTAAAAGGGAGGAAGAAGAGGACATAAAATAATTAAAGCAAGAGCAAAACCCAGTGGGGCAAACATTGTTTCCTATAGCTCTGCTTTTGACATCAAGACCACGTGGTGCTAACAATGAAACCCAGGATGCTTGGGCCTCCATACACCTCTGGCCTTGCTAGTTGGAATGCATACTATTTCAGTTTTAGGGAGTCCCCACTCTCAGGGTCCAGATTTCCTATTCAAGTGTTCCACACCCCTAATATCTTCACTGTGTATTCAATTTCAATCCCTACATATTCATCCACTACACTCTCCAGTGCTCCTTTCCAGTTCTATCAGGTCTTGGTTTGAAATCTAAGTAGAAAGTTTCCTGATCCCACAGAAGTTACAATCTATCTCCCAGTAAAACCATCATCTGTCGATTCTATCAGTACTGGCTGTCAGCAGAAGTAGCAGAAGGGGTCCCTTAAACCAGCTAAAGCAGTCAAGTAGTGCCTGAAACCTGCATGTGGGTTCTTTCTGATTTCTGAGATCCCTTCAAGGCATCTATGTGTGTAGTCCTTTACAAATTACTTGGTCTCTTGTAATGACAGGAATCTGTTTAAATGCTTCAGCTCCTTTGGCTCCAAACTTCTTATGGTTCTTTCTGGGTCAAAATTGAAGATTTTCATAACCTTCATCACTGCCTTGGTCTCCAAGTCTCACTGTAAATGTAACCAAAAAAGCAGTCAGTGGTACCCATGCCACAAACTAAAAGTTGAGATTTCTTGAAATTTCTTCTCCCAGATTAATTCACTATTTATTTTTTTTGAGACAGGGTCTCACTTTGTAGTTCAGGCTGGCCCTGCACTCACTATGTAGCCCAAGCAAGCCTTGAACTCAGCAATCCTCCTGTCTCTGCCTCCTGAATACTGGAATTACAGGCATGAGCCACCATGCCTGGCTAATTCAGTGTTCTTAATCTGAGTCCCCTTCAGAATCAAAATGGAGATATCTACATATCTATATATCTCAGTCTATTATATATGTACACATATGTCCCAGAGTAAAACATGCATAGCCTTTTGTACAAATCCCAACTGAGTCCTTATTACTGAGTGAAACCTTCTGAGCTTTGTATTTACACTGTGAAATACAATCAACATTCTGATCTTCTGGCTCCTTTACAGCATTCTAGGCCTTCTTTGGACTGTTTCACACAAACTTTCCAAGCTCCTTCCACAAACATATTACAAAAACATCTAAATCTTGTGGTCATGTACAGTCACAGAAATGACCCCAATCCTAGTGCCAATTTTTTGTATTTGTCAACTTCCCTAGCAATGAGACATAATACCTCACATCCATATCTTAAAGGAGGATAACTTTAATTATTTTAAGTATTTTAATTAATACATGGTTTCAAAAGATTTGGCACATACTAGACAGGCTCAGTAACAGAAATATCATGGTTAGAAAGGGGTTTCAGAACAAACCTGTTCAGTTCTTGGCAGCTGAGAAGTAGAAAAGAGGACCAGTGCCAGAGAAGGTGTGTTGAGGGAGCATATATATACTATCCAAGGTCATACCCCAGTGTTCCACCAAGACACACTCACAAGCATGCTTTATTAATCTTTTAGGCATTTCTTCATCCAATTTTAGTATATGTGCTGCCGAAGCAAGCACAGGCATTTCTTCATCCAATGTCATCAAGAAAGCAGGAGTAATTGTTACATTAGATTAAGATTCTAAGTGTCAAAAACTGTAAAGAAAATTGATTCTAATCTCTCAGACAAAACAATACACAGTTACGCTATTCTTATAGCTTGATTGTTTATATGACTATGTGATCTTTATGGCATCTTTTAAAATGCTTGTTTCTTCATACTTGCTATCCTTGTAGAAAACTTCACTTTCCTTTCTGTTTCTTCTCTCATGGAAATAATTGCTTATAAAACTAAAGATAAAAGGCCACTCTGTTCCCAGTGGCGGCAGAGAAATGAGGTCTGCTCACCGGCCCGCACCACCCAGGAACTGTGCAGACTCACCTACCCCGGGTGCCATTCTGTTCCCCGAGGTGGCAGAGGACTGAGGCCCGCCCCCCTGCCCACTCCACCCTGGAGCCCAACAGTGAGGAGTGAGATACAGACACTGGTCGCCATCACCACCACGGAGGATTGAGGCCTGCCGGCCAGCCCCAACACCACCCCACAGCTGCGTTATGAGGACCCAGACCCCAGAGGAGCTGGGGCCATTTCCTGCATCCCTCCACATTGCAGCCATGCTGAGAAACCAGGCAAAATAAAAAAAAAAAAGAAAAGAAAAAGAAATCTAGCTTCTATTTTGCCGTCTACTCCTAGATCCCTCTATTCACCTCTTGTCCCCAAACCCTCTCCTATCCTCCTGTCAGAAGGAATACCCAGAAGTAAAAGATGCTTAGAACCAATTTAATCTCCTGTACTGTTATAAGGTGTACAAAAGTCTCCAATGGTCATAGAGCATACAGTTGGTACTGTTTTATATACAACATTTTATCCTCTATTACCCATTGGCATATATATATGAGGTTCTAGAGTATAGGTGATCTTCATAAATCTGCTAACCCAATTTCACTCCCCTCCTGACTCCTGGATTTCCCAGTGATCTCTTATCCCCAAAGGGTTTGGGGGGTACATTTACCAGCTACATGTAGTAGACACATTGCTGATTAATTCTAAATTTTGGCATATGGACATAGAAGTAATTCATGAGCTCTAAGTTTTCAGATTAGAAATTAACAAAACATTTTATTTTATTTAGTGTGTTTAATACTGATATTGGCATTGATTGTATTATGGTAACAAAGATGATGAGATAGTTCTGCTCAAATACCTCCCATGAGTGTCAAAACTCTCAAGAGTCATTACAAATTCAAGGAGGACACCCCAGGAAGGTGCCATATCCAAAGGGTACCAGATAATAGAAAGAGACCTGCAAAAAAACATTACCCTGTCATCAGGCAAAGAACCCAACAAATAGCACTGATAATAACAAAAGAGTAGAAATGAGAAAAAAAAAGAAAACAAAAACAGACAGAAATGTCACCACCACAGGGAAACTGAGAGAAAAGGGAAATAGGGCATACTGCCACTCAAACACTAGAACTCTTTGAGATGTAACTAAAGCAGATCTAGTAAAATGGAAATCAGAACTCATCTCTGAGATCAAAACAGAGATACTGTCCAGAGTGAAAGACATTATAGAAGAGATCATTGAGATGATACAATCCAAGATAACAGAAGCAATGGGACCTTATAAACACCTTAAAGCAGAGCTCCAGGGAATGATAAAGAAAAATGAAAGCCTGTGAAGTAGGATGAATTAATCAGAGAACCAAGTCTCAGCCCTAGAGGACAGCATAGCAGCCAATGAGTAGGAAAGATATAATCTATAGAAAAGAGCAAGGGATGATGAGAATTCAATTCTATAGCTTCTAGATGACTCAAAGAAAAATAATATAAGACTGATTGGAATCACTGAGGAAGCAGGAGACAGTGTAAAAGACATTAAAAAAAAAAAGCTATTTTCAGGCTGGAGGGTTAGCTCAGTGGTTCCGGCACCTGCCTCGCAAGCACAAGGTCCTGAATTCGATCCCTGGTAACCACATATAATGCTGGGCATGGAGACTCACATCCTCCAGCAATCAACACTACATACCACAATGCTGGGCGTGGTGGCTCATGCCTGTAATCCCAGAACTCAGGAGGCAGAGACAAGAGGAATGCTGAATTCATGGCGGCTTGCCTGGGCTCCATAGTGAGCTCAGGGTCAGCCTGAACTACAAAGGGAGACCCTGTCTCACACACACACACACACACACACACACACACACACAAAGCTATTGTCAGAGACAACAGAAAAGTTCACAGGAAAATAAATAGACGTAGAAATAAATGAGGCCTATTGGACTCCAAAAGGCCATGCCATAAAAATATCTACACCTAGACATATAATTATCAAGGTTCCAGGTACACAACAAAAGAATGAAATACTGAAAGCAGGGAGAGAAAGGAAGAAAATCACCTACAAAGGGAAACCCACTAGAATCACAGCAGACTTTTCAAAACACTCAATGCAAGGAAAGCGTGGAGAAAAGTATTTCAAGCATTGCAGGAAAACAACCTCCAACCTAGATTGTATCCTGCAAAGCTATCTTGCAGAATAGACAGGGAAATAAGATACTCCCATGATAAAGAGCACCTGAAGAACTTCGCAAATATGAAACCTGCACTCCAAAATATTCTAAAGAACATCTTGGAAAAAAAAAAAAAAAAAAAAAAAAACAGAAAAATTTATACCCATGAGAACCAGGAGAGTGAATTCACTGGGACAAACAAGAAACTAAATAGAAAAGGGGGAAAGTAAGGAAAAAAAGAACTAGAGCAGGGAAACATAGCAACTCTGAATATGTCCATATCAGTCGTAATGATTAAAGTCAATGGACTTAATGGGCCAATTAAAAGACACAGACTAGCCAGGCATGATGGCTCAAGCCAGTAATCCCAGCACTCAGGAGGCAGAGACAGGAGGATTGCTGAGTTTGTGGCATGCCTGGGCTGCATAGTGAGTTCAGAGCCAGCCTGAACTACAAAGCGAGACCCTGCCAAAACAAACAAACAAACACACAGACTAGCAGATTGCTTCACAAAGTAAGACCCTAGAATCTGCTGCATACAAGAAACACACCTAATATAGAAGGAAACCTATAGACTGAGAGTGAAAGGTTGGAAAACAATCCTGCATGCCACAGGAAACTGCAAAAGAGCAGGAGTGACTATCTTGTTTGCTGATAAAATAGATTTCAAACCAAAACTGATTAAAAGAGATAAAGAAGGTCACTATATTCTCTTACAAGGAACTATTCAAGAGAAAGAAATAAAATCATAAATATTTATGCACCAAACTAATGCACCCAATGATATAAAACAAGTATTGCTGGACATGAAAAGCCAGTTAAACACAAAGACAATAGTAGTAGGGGACTTTAATACTCTGCTTTCACAAATTGACAGATCAACTATACAAAGAATCAGTAAGGAAATACTTGAGCGAAATCAAACTTTTGAGCAAATGGACTTATTAGATGCCTACAGAATGTTTCACCCTTCAAAGTGGGACTATAACTTCTTCTCACCTGTTCATGGATCATTCTCTAAAATCGATCACATTCTAGTCTATAGAACAAGTTTAATTAAATATAAAGGAATCAAACTTACCCCGGCAGACTATCAGACCATAGTGCCTTGAAACTGGAGCTGAATAGCTGAAGAAATTCCAAGATCCTCACAAACACTTGGAAATTGAACAACACTCTGTTAACAAAACAGTGGGCCACAAAAGAAATTAAAGAACAAATTAAACAATTTCTACAACTAAATGACAAACTCAGTACGCCATACAGGAACTTATGGGACACAATGAAAGCAGTTTTGCAAGGGAAATTCATAGCAGTGAATGCATAAATTCGAAAAACAGAGCAAACTGAAATAAACAATCTAATGATGAACCTCAAACAATTAGAAAAAGAGGAGCAAAAGCAAAACAAAGCACATGCTAGAGAGGAAATTATAAGGATCATAGCAGAAATTAATGCAATGGAGGCAAAGAGAATATACAAAGAATCAATGAATCAAAGAGTTGGTTCTTTGAAAGGATAAATCAGATCAACAGAACCTTAACCAACCTTATCAAACAAAGGAAGAAAAAGGCTCAAATCCATGTTATAAGGAGTGAAAATGGGGAATTCAGCATAAATCCAGAAGAAGTACAAAGGATACTAAACACATACTTTCAAAACCTGTACTCCAAGAAAATGGAAAATCTAGAAGAAATGGTTAGATTCCTAGACACATATGAACTTCCAAAGCTGAGTGAAGAGGATATAAAAATGTTAAACAACCGGATATTTTCAATCTGGGAAATTGAAAATGTAATAAAAAAAAATCTAACAACAAAACAAGCCCTGGTCCTGATGGCTTTACTGCTGAATTCTACAAAACTTTTCTTATTTTTTTTTAATTCTTCATTGGACACTTCTCAGAGGCAGAAGTCAAAGCAGCTAAGAAGCATACGAAGAAATGCTCAACATCACTGGTCATTTAATAGATGCAAATGAAAACAACACTAGGATTTCATCTCACTCCACAAAAAATGGACACTATTACAAAATCAACCAACAATAAATGCTGGCAAAGCTGTGGGGAGAAAGGAACACTTCTCTACTGTTGGTGGTATTTTAGACTTACATTACTAATGTGCAGATTTGTGTGGAGAATTTTCAAAAAACTAGAACTATGGTTCCCATTTGACCCTGCTATCACCCTGCTAGTAATATACCCAAAAGAATTTTAAAAATAACATTTGAAAGATAGATGTACATGATTGTTCATACCAGCTCAGTTTGTGATAGCTCAATCTTGGAAAAAAACCCAAATGTCCATCAATTGGAGAGTGGATAAAGAACATGCGTTTTTTTTTTTAATAAAATGGAGTGTTATTCTGCCATAAAGAATGACAAGATTGAATCATTTATATGCAAATGGATACACCTGGAGGACACACTAATAAGTGAAATAAATACAAAACTTTTAAAGAAGAGTTAACATCAACACTTCTCAATCTCTAATGAAATCAAAAGTTAAGCAATACTCTCCAAATCATTTCTTGAAGCAACCATTACCTTGATTCAAAAGGCAGGGAAAGATCCCACACACACACACATAAAAAAAAAAAAAAAACTACAGGCCAATCTCTCTAATGAACATTGATGTAAAAATCCTCAATAAAATATTGGCAAACAAAATACAGAGGGTTATGAAGAAAATCATACACCCTGATCAAGTCAGATTTATCCCAGGGAAGCAAGGCTGATTCAACATACATAAATCAATCAATGTAATACACTATATTAAAGAACTCAAGGACAAATACCATATGATTATCTCAATAGATGCAGAAAAAGTATTTGACAAAATCCAACACCCATTTATGATCAAAACCCTACAGAGAATCAGAATCAATGGACTGTATCTCAATAGAATGCTAGCTGTTTATGAGAAACCAAAAGCAGCATCATACTTAATTGGCAAAAACTGAAACCTTTTACACTAAGATCAGGAATGAGACAAGGATGCCCATTGTCACTACTCTTCTTCAATATAATGCTGGAAACATTAGCCATAGCAATCAAGCAGGACAAAGATATAAAAGGAATAAAGATAGGAAAGGAAGAAGTTAAACTGGCATTATTTGCTAATGATATGATACTGTACCTAGAGCACCCTAAAAACTCAACCAAAAGACTGGTAGACTTAATTACCAGATTGGGTAGTGTTGCTGGATACAGGGTTAATGCTCAAAAATCAACAGCCTTTGTCTACACAAACAACAGACTCACTGAAAGAGAAATGGGGGAGGCAATCCCTTTCAGAGTAGCACCCAGAAAAATGAAATATCTAGGAATCAACCTAACAAAGGAAGTGAAAGACCTCTAATCTGAAAACTATAGGACTCTGAAAGACCAGATAGAAAAGGAGATCAGAAAGTGGAAAGACATCCATTGTTCCTGATTAGGGAGAACCAACATCGTCAAAATGGCTATACTCCTACAACTACTATATAGATTCAATGCAATATAAATTGAAATTCCAATGCTATACTTCACAGAGCTAGAGAAAATAATACAAAAATTCATCTGGAAACACAAGAAACCTACAATAGCAAAAACAATTCTAAGCCACCATGACATGGTAGGGGGTATTACAATCCCCAATTTAAAACACTACTATAAAGCCACTGTGATAAAAACTGCATGGTCTGGAATAGTAACAGACCTAAGTCCCAATGGAATGATTAGAAGATTCAAACACAACCCCGGGTACACTAAAACACCTTATCTTTGACAAAGGAGCCAGACGCCATCAATAGAGGAAAGACAGCTTCTTTAACAAATGGTGCTGGAAAAAGTGGGCTTTAACCTGCCAAAAGCTAAAACTAGACCTATCTCTTTCACCATGCACAATAGTAAACTCACAATGGTTATGAGACTTAAACATTACAACAGAAACAGTAGCCAGGCGTGGTGGCCTACGCCTGTAATCCCAGCACTCGGGAGGCAGAGGCTGGAGGATTGTTGAGTTTGAGGCTTTCCTGGGCTTAGGGCAAGCCTGAAATACAAAGTGAGACCCTGTCTCAAAAAAAAAAAAAAAAGCAGAAAACAGAAACAGTAAACCTGCTGGAAAACAGATTAGGTAAACTCTTCAAGCAACTGTCTTAGGCAGAGACTTTGTGAATAAAACCTCTATAGCACAGGAACTAACAGAATGAGTCAACAAAAGGGATCTCAGCCTACTGAAAAGCTTATACACAACAAAAGAAGTCACTGGCACTGCTAAAAGACAACCACTAACCCGGGAAATCATCTTTACTAGCTATTTATCAGACAAAGGACTATTATTTACAATATATAAAGAACTCAAACAGATCAGTCTCCCCAAGCTTAAAGACCCAGTTCAAAAATGAGCATCTGAAATTAACAGACACTTCTCAGCAGCAGAAATGAAAACAACCAAGAAACATATGAAGAAATGTTCAACATCACTAGTCATTCAAGAGATGCAAATGAAAACAACACTGAGATTTCATCTCACTCCACAAAGAATGGCCACTATTACAAAATCAACCAACAATAAATGCTGGCGAGACTCTGGGGAGAAAGGAACCTTTCTCCACTGCTGGTGGGATTGTAGACTTGTGCAACAATTGTGGAGATCAGTGTGGATATTCCTCAGAAAACTGGGACTAGGGGTCTCATTTGACCCTGCTATCCCCCTGCTAGGAATATACCCAAAAGAATTTTTTAAAAAATCACTTTGGAAAGACAGATGTACACCCTTTTTCATAGCATCTCAGTTTGTGATATCTCAATCATGGAAACAACCCAAATGCCCATCAACTGGAGACTGGATAAAGAAGATGTGCGTTTTTTTGTTTGTTTGTATGTTTGTTTTGTTTTGTTTTTAAGTGGAATATTATTCTGCCAGAAATAATTACAAGATTGATTCATTTTTGTATATAGGGGGTGGGGAGGCATCAGTGTGTGGTCACATGGGTAAAAATGATGATTGATTTGTGTTGTATATTGATACAAATTCCCCAATGTTATATGTGTTTGTGAGATGTATATAAATTGTACCAATAAAGAATTCAATTTTAAAAAATTAAAAATAAAATATTTTTAGAAATTATAAAAATACAATGTTGATTTAAAAGAATATATTTATTTGTACTATTTTACAAGTTAAAATATTTTTGTGAAATAATTATAGGATTATTATGCCTGCATACTTACCTTTCCAGCTAGAGAACCAAATGTCCCCATAACCTTGTTCATTATAATTTTATGCTTATCGAACATATTTTTCCATATTGTTCTTATCCAGTCTAAACCCATTTATTCTTCATTCGTATCTCTTCATCCCATGTGGGGATTAATTTTATGTTTTAACTTCTCTTGTCCATTGGCTGTATAAATAGTTGAGTAAACACCATTGTAGGTGTTACAAGGAGAGTGTTTCTGGATTCTTCCAATAATGACATCTGTATGAGTAAACTGGGTGAGGCAGGTTGTGCTTCATGATATTCAGTATATGTGGACTTTGTCCAACTCATGAGAGGGCTGAATAGGTTGAATATTTGAGTAAGGAGGTACTTGCTACTCTTTTAGGTTTGGCTGTGTGGTTAAATATGTTCCAAACCAAAAGCCATGGAATTCTTTCTCATGAACAGCTACACTATTTGAAATTTGTTCAATGTTTCAATAAGAAAATTATGTACTACTTCACATATTACTTTTGATGTAAATACTGGAAGAAAAAATAAAATTAGAAATTGACCGATAAACTCTTTGGATGCCAGGTAGGAAATGTTTTATCCTTATTGTTTTTCTATCTAATCCTACAAAACTTTTAACAGAAGTATTATATATTAATAGGTCAATATAGTGTCTGTGGTCTTTGATACCCACTTAGCATTTTTATTGAACTCCTGTGTTAACATTTTTAGAAATGGACTGTTATTAATTACCAATTTAAATCCATACTTTGATAACATGATCACTATTAAATGGGTCATTTCCATAGTAATAGCTCTTACCAAAAGCAATACTTCACTTTCAACAGATTTCAGTGTTAATAATTAAAGTGTGCATGTACCACAACCTATTTGTCATGGTAACTAGACAGCATAAGACATTAGCATGATTCTGTTCCTGATGAAAGACACCATTCTCTTTCATCGCAATTTTCAAAGCATTTTACTTCTCTTAATCTCATTTAATTAGAGGAAAATGGTTATTTACCTGTCATGTAAAAATAGTAATTTCATCTCAACAGTAATCTGGGGAGGAATCTATAAGAAATAATGCATATAATTTATTGCAGTCATTTCATTAGTTCTGCAAAATCTACCAGCAGTAGCATCATTAAGAAGTAAGAGTATTCCTCTGTGCATATTCATCTTTAAGAAAGCTGAAATGTAAAATATGCACATCTTCTCTCTCCACCTCCTACTTCCCTACAGCCTACCTAATTTCCTAAACAGATAGCTAACACAGTGGAGGAGATTGCCATGAAATAGCAGCCCTGGGGTCCTAGTTTTGTTTCAATTAGTCCAGCTGAGGGCTGTCGAAAAAAGTACTTTTATTTCCCTTTCCCAGACACATGGTTTTTCTCTTGAGAATTATGTACACTGTTATCCTCTGGCTTTATGATTTGATTATTTCATACTGATAAATGTAAAATGATCTAATACAAGCCATATTTAACTGAAAATTCACAAAACCACAAAATTCTTTGACTGTCTGATAAATTTCTCATATTAGTTGATTGTTTCATTAATATTAGACATGTTATAATATTACACTAAACTAAGCAGAGGAAATTATAGAATGGTTTAAATTTCTTTCATGTAAAAACAATTATTTAGTAAATTATATAAAACCCAGAAAAGCTGTGAGGAGAGGTAGGTAGTATAAGAATGTTCCACCTGCTGAAGAAGCTCACACTGGATGTTTATTGTAGAGTAAAATAATTGTCTAGGAACGTCACGTGCCCACCTCACAAAAGGAGTTTTCCATTCTGAGGTGCTCTTCTGAGCTATAAAACTAGAAAAGACAATTGCTAACCAATATTTCAATATTTTATTAGAACTTTGAAGAACGTAGTACATATTTGATGGTCTACCAAATGTGTTTAAATTTATTTTTATCACATACTCATCAAGTGATCACCTCACCTAAAACGCTCCATGCTTAACCATGGTGAAATTTTTCATTGGATTCCTGATAGTAGGAAATCTTATCACTTCTGGAAATGCAGTAAAACTCTATGCCTATTACTAACAGGCACTGGCACCGGCATTGACACTAGCCTGGCTCTTTTTGCATGTGCTCCCTTGCTAAGTTCATTATGATGTTCTTTCTGTATGAATCCCTCATTCTTCCTTATGTTTTCCTAGAAGCTCTTGTCAGCTCTATCTTGAGGCGAATGTTCTGATTATTTTAAGAGCAATTTTCTCAGGTTTGACACTAGTGACAGTTGGAGATGGGTGCTCCTTTTTGGTGAAAGGGTTGACTTGCGTTTTAGCATCCTAGCTTCTGTCCATCAAGGAGCATCCACACTGCTGTCCTAAAAGAGTGGCAACCAAAAATTGTCCTCAGATATTGCCAGATGTCTCTTTTAAGGAAAATCATCACCAGTGATAAGGATACTCTAAATCTTCTTGCCCTGTTTAGCTCAGAAATGGTCAATTACATAAAAGATGACTCATGGGAATATTCCAAGAAGTTAACTCATCCAAGAGATCAGAATAAGGAGTACTTTTTTTTTTTTTTCACTCTTTCACTATTGGTGCAAAACAGCCACCACTCTTGAAATAGGATGATTAAGTTGAAATTTTGGGTGAACAGGTTTTGGAATACTAAGTCAGCCGGCAGCTGAATTTTCTACCTTCATGTGAACTAGTTTTGTGTGACAGAAATTATTTACTTAAGCCAACAAAAGGGATGGTTTGCCTTTCAGAAAAAATCATAAATATAAAAGTAAAGATATATAAAATTTAGAGTGGGTTTTAGAAAAATTTCCCTCAAAAAAAGAAAGAGGGAAAAAAGTCTAAAAAATCAGTAGCAGAAACATCTGTTTTATTTTACCAGTACTCAGCTTTGTGGAGTTTCTCAAATGAAACACATGCTCTTGATATCAAAGTGATTGCTTTGACAAATCAATATATGAAAGTGGCTAATAGAATTAGAAAATTTTAAAGATAACATTTAACATTTAGATATAGCATTTATAAAATCAGATTATATATATATATATAAATAACATTATTAGTTATGTACTTCCTAGTATTATGATATAGGAGTGATTTTTACTTTTCTTACAGCTCTAAATTTCTTTCCCAAATGACAGCTGTTTTTAGTCTGACTTCAAGGTTCGTAACTTATTTTTCTGGATTAGTTCTACCACATATTTTTGAAATTCAGATACATCACAAGCCAGTCTACCATAGCAACATGAATCATAGTTCTTCATGGTCTCTAAGCTTAAAAAACGAATTCTGAGGAAGAAGAAATTCCCTTGTCTTTTCAGTAAATTGTGACCTTTAACTTAAAAGAAGTTCTGTTCTTCTGATATTTTTCATCTTCTTTATCCCAACTAAGTAGAGAAAAGAAACACAGATTTTTTTCTGCTTCTACAAAAGAATGAACAGTTTTATATGAAATGTTTTGTTTTTTATCATAATATGGTATTCTCCTTTAAAGAGCCTACTGACTAATCACCTAATTAGCATGGAGTCTAACAAGAAATTTTAGGAATGTGGAGAGGCAGACACACAGCCCTTCTTTTTCTGCCTGATTTTCATCAAATATATTTGCAATATTAAGGTTTGCTTGACAATCTCTTATTAAAGGTAAGCATTTTTAATAGTATGGACATAAAAATTTGAAATTGCTGTTGTACTGAACTCCTCCATTTGTTCTGATCCTGCATCTTAGTTTTCTGGAGCACTTCTGCTAGTGTCTTTAAACAAAACAAAACAAAAGTTTGACACAAAGGACCTCTGTGAATAACCATTTGACTTTTCATCATCTCCTGCACCTTCGAATACCTCACTTCTTTTCTGTACACAGTGAATATGATCATTTTGAAAGACAATAACACCCTTCTAAATACCACAGATTTCTTGCCCTCTCTCACTTTGTCAGACACGTTTGGCAATACAATGTTAGACACCCCCCAACCCCGTAGATTAATCTACATAGAGAAACAAGTGCTCTTCCTATCTGTCCTCTTTAAACTCAGTCTCGGGACCCTCCATTGAGTACCATATGTTGCCTACTCACTGTCTTGCATCACTACACTCCATCTCTGCTAGACTGAAGAACATCATTTCATGTTCTCTTTGGCTCTAAACATCCACCACCATTGTTTCTATCTCTCAAGTTTGCCTGCCATTTCCTACTTATCCAGAAATATGGAGGTTCAAGTTTCCAAAGGATGGTCACTCCAACTTCTGTTGCTTAACCTTGCAGCCCTTAACCTCTTCCAACTGTTCATTTCTGCACAGCATGGAAGCTCACACCTGTAACTGCAGCTCTTCAGAAGACTCACATAGCATCACAGATGAGTTCAAAGTCAGCCTCAAGAATTTAGTGAGAGCATGTTTTAAAGTAAACTAATCAGGGACAGACATGTATATCAGGATGAAGGTTCTGAGTTTTAATTTCTCCAGTAACGGGATAAAAAGCTCATTTCACATTCTTGCACATCCCAAAGCCCTGGTAACAATGATGTTCAGGTGATCAGTCCAGAAACCCTGAAGTGATTTCCAGGTAGTCTTTACCTCTAGCACCTGCATCATTTTCTTCAGGCAATCCTGTTAATTGTACTTTTAAAAACTCATGAAGAATTAAATGGTGTGTGTGTGTGTGTGTGTGTGTGTTTGTGTGTGTGTGCGTGTGTGCCATAAATCCAGACCCTTCTCACAGAGCTACATCCCCAGACCTCTTTGTTTTTCCCTCTGACACAGGGTCTCTTTTAGTTGCTAAACTGCCCACATGGAGCCTGGATTTACAATCCTCCTGCCTCAGCTTCTTGTACTGTGCGGACTATAAAGATGACAAAGTACCTAATGATTATTCGTGTTCCTAGCAACTAGTTCTCCATGTGATGAAAACAACAGATAATTTAGTGAGTTTTCATGCTATTGCCTCCTTCTACAAGGAATAGCCCCAATTTAGCTGCCATGGATCCTCTTTTTTTTTTTTTAGCTTTCTTAAACTAGTTTTATTTATAATAATTTCTTCCTATACTTTTAATCTTTCCCCTGAGGATATGAAATGCTTTTTCCCTTACTTTCCTTTAGGTTTGTCTATCAAACAGCTGTTTTAGTAAACTGTTCAGCGTATGGTTCCTGAGATTATTCTATATTCATTGCTCCAATTATTATCCTACATAGGGTCGGTAGGTCCGCAGGCTGTGGGTTATTGTTAAGCTGATTAACAATTATTATCCCACTGCACACATTTCTAGGGAGAAGTATTTTATTATAGGTTTACCACTCTGCAGTTCTCCCTGAAATTCTTACTTTTAACACTTTCTTTCTCAAAGTGTCTATCAAGCTTCCATATTTCATCTTAATTTCACCATGATATCTAGTATCAAAATATTTATTATCCAATTATTAAATATTTACTGAATATATGACTTGTGCTATTATCGTGCTAGACTGTAGGGCTGTATTGGTGTATAATACAGTAATTCTGACCTCAAGAATATGTGTATATATAAGAGAAAGATAGTTCTAATCGTTACAGTGGGTTATATAGTAACCATTCAGGTTTATATATTTCAGGAGAAATAATGAAATAGAACATTATAGAAGATTGTTTCTAAAGATTCCTTTAGAGTTCCACAGGGAAGAATAAATAGGACCTCATTAGGCACATTGGAAAAAGAAAAGTCAGGGCTTCATGAAGAAACAGCAAACAAATGGCAGAGTATTGAACAAATGGCCTGGAGTGAAAGGGTTGGCAGGGAGGAAGATGTGAGAGGCAAGAGTCCTATCTCATAACTTTTCTCTAATAGCATTTCAGCACTGAATAGCATAATGAAATGTATTCTTTCCTTGTTTCCTATCTAATTCCTTCATTGTTTTCAGAGATAATACCTTGCATTTCTTCTCAGTGACCATTTTTGTTATCCATTATGTGTTGAATTTATTTATTTCAGACGACAACTTCAACATAGCAGTGTTCTGCATTCACAGTGAAATACATGGCCCTTCCTCTAATCTTCATTGTTAATGCTCATAATTAGTCACTTTCTTCTTAATGGATTCACCAAGAACTAGCACTTTAATCACTGCAAAAGAAGTGCCTACAAATAGCCCACAGCAAAGGGAAAATTTGCAAGCTGCTATCGTTTTAACTAATGAAGAGGGCACAAGGGAAACACAATCCTTTTAAGTTATGAGCAACTTATTCTTTATATTTCACTCTTTTATAAACATTAATTCTATAATTGTTACATTTATATCATACATAATTGCATTGCATGTTATGCAGTACTATCCTCTACTACACGAAAAAGAACTTCCTAGCATCTGAGAGAAAGAAAGTGCCATGTACTACAATAGAATGAGTCTCTTGAAAGGAAAATAACATTTTACTTCTTGTTTTAGTTCTTGTTCTAGGTCCTCAGATGTGCAAGATTCCTAAATATAATCCTCCTTACAAAACAAAGTAAAACTAGAAACTGAAGTAAAATTATGTGGTGTTAATTGGAATTGACCCAAAGACTTGAATTCATACTCTGATTATATATATATATATATATTTTTTTTTTTTGAGAGAGAGGGTCTCACTTTGTAGTTCAGGCTGGTCCTGAGGCTCACTATGTAGCCCAGGAAAGCGTGGAACTCAGCAATCCTCCTGTGTCTGCCTCCCAAGTGCAGGGATTACAGGTATGAGCCACCATGCCCAGCACTGTGGTATGTGGTATTGATTGCTGGTGGGCATGAATCACCATGTCCAGCATTGTATATGGTTACCGGGATCAAACTCAGGACCTTGAGCTTGCAAGGCAGGTGCTGGAACCACTGAGCTAAATCTCCAGCCCTCTGATTACATCTTTAATTGTCGGAAAACTACTTGCTTTTACTCCTTTCTATGTTCAGTGAAATAATCTGGTAGAATTTATGTCAGACACTGTAGATCAGTATTTAAAATCTCCAGTAGAACACATTTTTTTAACCTAAGAATGTATATGCCACTAATGTATATCCACCAATTTTTTTAACCTAAGAATGAATATGCAACCAATGATTGTTTCTTTTATAAAGGAATTAAGCATTAGCACATTTTCTTTGAAATGCACATTTTGATACACTATGATATGTATTTTATTATTCCACAATTTTATTACTTATAAAATACAAGTTCTGAAATCACTAAGGTCCTTATTAAAAATATGTTTTGAGCAGGACTTATTTGGTTATGTAAATCTAGTTATATGAAACAAAAGACTAACCAAAAAGTAAATGATGCAAAAGTCATTGGTATCCTTAATTCATTTCATAAAGAAATATTATTTTTCAAAGGGTAATAGGCCCTACATATTTCATGAGGTGATTTCATTTAGATTAAACAAATAAAATTTGTTTTGATGTCATTGTTAAAAGATATTTTTGTTTCATCATGCTGTGTATTCTCAGAAGTTTTAACCAATATGAATATTCATATTGAGGTTTTGGTGTATTTCATTTTCTTCCCGATTAGACACCAAAGTTTATTCTTCCTTTATAATTATATTAGTTTGATGGAATATATTTGAAAAGTACATTACAAATTTGGTGAACTGCAGGATCAACGGAAAATGTTGTTGGGAAATTATGGTGCTTATTTCTACAGATAATCATAAACACCATCCTTAAAGTAAGGATTCATTACCAACTTCAATTGAATGTTATTTTAAATTGATTTTATTGTCACATTTATATATACATATGATCACACTTAATTTTGAGAGTCCTACATTGACATGACTCATCTTGATTGTCATTTTTCCCATTCCCCTGCCCTCCCTGAAACCCTCAACCCCATATACACAATCTTTGCTCCTTTTTTACTATTAAACTTTTATTTTTCCTTCATTTGCACTTACCCCCATTTTCTCTTTTCCTTTTGAACATTTATTCCTATTTCATAATATGTATCATACATTATAGAACTCATTTGCACTTCCAGTTTGCCATACCAGAGAAATAATATGGTATTTACACATTTGTGTCCATTTATTTCATTTATGAGCATGTCCCCAACATATGTCCATTTGAGTATAAATGATTCAAATATGTCAGTCTCAATGACTGTATAAAACTCCATTTTATAAGAAAGAAACAACAAAACTACAAAAAAACAAACAAAAATATGCTTTATCTGGTCTCCAGTTGATAGGCACTTGAGCTTTTCCAAGATTTAGCTATTACAAATGGAGCTGCTATAAACATGGGTGCATATATGTCCCTGTGTTATGATTCTTTTAATTTGTGTATATACCTAAGAGGGAAATAGCAAGGTCAAAGGGAGCATCAAATTTTTTTTAAGGAACATTGTAGTTGCACCAGTCTATTTTCGCACCAGGAATGGAGGGGGGGGGGCTTCCTTTCTCCCCACAGCTCTTCCAGCATTTGTTGTTGCTTTGTTTCTTGATAACAGCCATTCTTTCTGGAGTAAGATGGAATCCCAGCATTTTCATCTGCATCTCTTAAATGACCAGCAATATTGAACATTCCTCCATATGCTTCTTAGCTGTCCATATCTCTTTATCTAAAAAATGTCTGTTCATTTCAGATGTTCATTTTTGGATTAGGTCTTTAAGTTGAAGGGGCTGATTTTTTAAAAGATTTTTATATATTCTAGATAGTAGCCCTTTGAGAAATAGTTGATAATTTTTTTCCATATGGTAGATTGC
The DNA here is from genome assembly GCA_004025085.1 of Thryonomys swinderianus. Taxonomy (NCBI): domain Eukaryota; kingdom Metazoa; phylum Chordata; class Mammalia; order Rodentia; family Thryonomyidae; genus Thryonomys; species Thryonomys swinderianus. The sequence continues at coordinate 54,584 of PVIC010006311.1, forward strand.
CTTTAATTGATTTTAATGGTACATTTTATATATACATTACGATCACATTCAGCATTGAGAGTTTGTATCAG
>PVIC010006312.1:0-54681 GCA_004025085.1 Thryonomys swinderianus
AGAATGATGGAAATATTCTTCCTTTAATCAATCACAATATATAAATCATATTTCAAGTACTATACATGAAACCTAAAAATGAGTAGACTTTCTAGAAATTACCTCCAAAGTTATATAGAGGTAATTAAATAACTCTAAGAACTCTTGTCCACCATATGTTCTTTCTCTTTTTCTACAGCTGTAGAAAACATACTATTTTTCTATAAATTGAGGGTTTGCTGTAACTTTAAACAAAGAGGAAGTGGCTATACAGTGGTTATTACGGTCATTTTGAACGAAATGAAAAAGAGATGTATGCTTAATCTTTTCCCTAGTAAAACCACTTCTTCTTTTCCTCTCCTAAGAATTTTTCACAGGATTATCAAGCAGTGATCAACCTCAAATGTTTAGCATTGCAAGAGGCCTGGCTGGAGAGGGGCCTTGAGACCGCCAGGAGAGCAGCCCACAGGGTCTGACCGACATGGAGCCTGAGGGGTCGCTGAAGAGAACAGCCCTCCCAACAGCTCTCACTGATCTCTGGGCTCGCTGTCCCTAATATGTCACTAGGCATGGCTAGGATTGTCCCAGTTCGGTGGAGGAGAAGCTGACGGCAGCTATGTGACTTGCTCCCAAGATCACACAGCTACATGTAACCGAGCCAGGTCTAAAAGCAAACAGTCTTCTGTCGTATCGGATACCACACCTGAGAAGAGGCTGCTGGAGAGAGTGGTCTATGGCTGAGAAATGAGGAAGTTGTCTGGGGTGTGGCGTCCTGGCTGGGGGTGTGCAAGAGGAAGACAGAGGTCTGAATGTCAGGCCGGATGGGAACGCCAAGGTGAGGGGAAGTCACAGAGCACAGCAGTGAGTCCGGTGGAGGCATAGAAACTGGCCTCTTCAGACGGTGGGTGGATGTGAGCGACACTGAGAGGCCGAGTGGTCAGCAGCACAGGCGCAGAATCTTGGCATCATGACCAGGCCGAGACACACCTGTTGTGCAATGTGGGCATCTTCCTTGTTTCTCTGTGTCTTGAATTTCCTTTCTACAAAACTGATCCTAACTGTGAAGCAAATCACATCACTCCTACACTCAGATCCTTCCAGCGAAGTCCGGTAATACCCAGAATAAAATCCAAACTCAACAAGGTTCCATGTGGTCTAACCTTGGCTCCTCCTAGTCTCTCAGATCTATTTCTCACTCATGCTGCTCCAGCCACGCCAGCTGCCTGGATCTTTCTCCTGCACTTGCTCGGTCTCACCTCAGCAGACAGGTAGACTTGAACCCAGTGCTCTTCCTCTTGGGATGCTCATGCCCCAGACCTGTGTATGGCTCAGGCCTTCCTTCAGTCAAGTTCAGAGGGCCCTTCTCCAGCTACCCCGCCCACTTCTTTAGCATCCTTGTTTGTTCTCATGTCAACCCCCTTCCATGGCTGTTTTCTAGTGCCCATCACTACTGCCGTGAGAGCCAACAGCCAAGCGGCTGTATTGTCAACATGCCACTGTAATGTCATCTCTGCTTCATGAGTAACCCTGTCATTTAAAAAAATTACCGGATTTTTATAATTTGTAATAGGCCAGAGACACCAGTGGTGCATTTATTTAGAGCAGGGATATGGGAGAGACTAAGAAAATTAGTGTTAATCAAGGTTGTTTATTACAAAAAAAGAATGGAAAACAATCTAAGTGTTAATTGATCAGTGATTTATTATAGTGTATTCATACTTATAACATCTTGTACAATCATGAAAAATATCCACAATATGTAGTTTATAGAGAAAACCAAGTGGTAAAACAATGCACATGCAATGACACAATTTATGTTGAAAAAAACTATTTCACAAATACATTTACATGTAAGTACAACTCTAAATTATATAGTTATCTACACATACCTGTGGATAGCTTATAGGTAGCTATATTATATTAAAATACATATTTTCAATATGTTTGTGAAAAGCATGTGCTATATTTTCCTGGAAGAATATATACATTAAACTGTTAACAATAGTTATTTCTAAAAAAATAAACTAGAGGGAATGTATAAAGTGAGGGAATGGGTTGGATGATTTTCAGCTTTTATTATTTACATTTTAGTTTTACATTTTTATTATTTACACTTACATTTTACTTGAATTTTGTTGCAATAATGCATATTATATTTGCAGTTAAAAATAATAGCAGGAAATCATTAGAAGAAAGAGGAAGTTCCTTTGACAGAAGCCTGAGGGTTGCAGTAAATACATGGGGCCTCAGAGTTCTAGAGAAGTGTCAGGGCTGCAGAGAGGTGAAACCCTGTCCTCTCTGTCCCTGCTGTGTGAAACATGAGTGCTATGATTTGACTGTGTTATTCATAATTCATGTATACGAAATTTAATGTCCAAAGTCAGAAGTTAATTGTATTTCAGGTGGAACCTTTGGAGATAATTTTTGAATAGATGAAATCATAAGCTTGGGATCCTGTGATTATATTAGTATCATTATCTTTAAAAAGAATAAAAATCTAGGGCCAGAAGATTTAGCCCAGTGGTTCTGGCACCTTCATAGCAAGTGCAAGGTCCCTGGTTCGATCCCCAGTAACCACATACAATAATGCAAGGAGTGGTGACTCACGCCCAGCAGCAATCAGTACTACCTACTACATTGCCAGCTATGGTGGCTTACTCCAGTAATCCCAGCACTCAGGAGGCAGAGGCAGGAGGATTACCCAGTTCAAGGCTTTTCTAGGCTACATAGTGAGCTCAGGGCCAGCCTGAACTACAAAGCGAGACCCCATCTCAAAAAAAAAAAAAAAAAAAAAAAAAAGGAATAAAAATCTATGACAGGAAACTTTCTCTGTCTTGCCATGCAGTGCCTTATGCCACTTTTGGACCCTGTAGAGTCCTTACCAGATACTGAACAGATGTTGGCACCATGTTCTTGGACTTCTCAATCTTCAAAAATCAAGAATTAAACACACCTGTATTCATTATAAAGGACCCAGTCTGTGGTATTCAGTGATAAGCAATAAAAAATGGACTATGGCAATGAGTTTTATTATCACAGATGCCACACTGACAGTCTTAGGAAAGAACCTTAAGTATTCACCTGCTGGTTACCATTGCTCCTAAATCATGGGCAAATGATAATGCTGCTCAGTGCTAATATTGACTCTCAAATAGCTTTTGGTCATATTAAACTTTTTTTTTTTTAAGAGACAGGGTCTCATTTTGTAGTTCAGGCTGGCCCTGAGCTCACTATGTAGTCCAGGTAAGCCTCAAACTCAGCAATCCTCCTGCCTCTGCCTTCCAAGTGCTGGGATTACAGGCGTGAGCCACCACGCCCTGCCATATTAAACTTTTATGGGATTTTATTGGTGATGGTGGTGCTGGTGTGTGTGCATGTGTGCGCGTGTGTATATTCATGTATGTGTATGCAAGCTTGATACAAAAGAGTTGACTTTGTCCCAGACCTGCACAATATTAAACCGCTGTTTTCTTCTCTGTGCTTTAGGGTCTTCAACCTATAAAATCAAAAGGTTGTACCAGATAATCTGCAGGGTCTTCACAAGGGCTCACAATTCTGTTCCAGTATTTAAGGCTTCAATGACAGATATCTACACAAAGCAGTGTGGAGCATCATGAGGCCCACAGCTTACAACTTAAATGAATTCAATGAATATTTAAACCCTTTTCATTGTGCCGTCATCCTTCTTCCAAAGAAAAAACAAACACTTCTTGGTTGCTAAGCCTGATCCAGAATCTGACCAAGTGCCAAGTATACATAACAGCAAATTTGCATTAAGGAGGTTCACTCTGTCTTGTTCAGAGATAAAGGGGCATTGCTCAAGACTACTTCTGGACACTAAGCTGGTGCTCAAAAAAACTAAACAATTAGGGCCGGAGATTTAGCTCAGTGGTTCCAGTGCCTGCCTAGCAAGTGCAAGGCCCTGAGTTCAGTCCTGGTTACCACATACAGTGCTGGGCGTGGTGACTCACGCCCACCAGCCATCAATACCACATACTACAGTGCCTGGCATGGTAGCTCACGCCTGTAATCCCAGCACTCAGGAGGCAGAGGCAGGAGGATTGCTGAGTTCCAGGTTTGCCTGGCCTACATAATGAGCTCTGGGCCAGCCTGAACTACAAAATGAGACCCTGTCTCAAAAAAAAAAAAAACCAACTAAACAATTAGACAAATGATGTCACCAGCTAAGGGAAAGAAATATTTGAAGAAGGAAATGTTTTAACTGCCTCAAAATGACCTTGAGGACCAGTTTGAACTCTCTCCCAGGGCTCACAGCACTAGGGCAGTCCTGAATTGCTTGTCTTCTGGGAGGGTGTCCTTGGTGGATGAGTTTCCTGTGGAACAGTGGATGAGGAAAAGGGCACTTATCACACCAGATTGGCTACTTCTATTCACAGAATGCTCTTGAGGAAAAGCTGTTTTAATCTATTGCCAAATGTACTTTCTCTTTATGATTGAGAGATGAATGTACCACCAATGAAAAAAATGCAGATAAAAGTGTTTATGAATCTTGTGAAGCAAGTAAATGGTTCAAAGTGTAAATGTAAAGACAGCATTTCACATTTTTTAAAAGCCCAAATAATGCTTGGAAGTTATTTGGGTAAGTAGGTTCCAGCAGTTTACCTATGCTTCCCTTTATCCTTTAACTAGTTTAATAAGATCTTTCTTCAGAGATAACCCAAAGAGTATTTTAAACCAGCTTTATTTATCCACAGATGTCCAAATTCAGTCATTTAAATTATAACGGGAAAATTATGTGTTAAGTTATGCATTAGACTTTTCCAGAGGCTTCTGTTTATTTGTGGTATCCATTTTTCTTGTCAACTCATATTCTAATCACTCTGATTTTCAGTTTTTTTCTGGTGACTCTTTTGTCCTCAAAGATTGTCTAGTTTTAACTCCTCATGCCGTCAAATGGCATCAAGCTACGCTACTGGGATCTCTGAAATTTAGCTTCCTCCTAAATGTGTGTGAACTCAGCAAATCAACCCACATGAAGAGGATCCAAATGTAATGGAGTTCCTTTTGAGTGCTTCCTTTTTCTCACCTGTGTAGTGTGGGATTGGTCCCACTGAGTCCAGATCTGAGTGAGCAAAAAGAAGCAAAAAGCAGAGTAGCTGAGGATGGGGAAAAGACTGACTGATGGTCTGTAGATCAGGCTGAGACCTTTCTGAGCCTCAGTTTGCCGGGGGCAAAAAGAGGGCATGGTAGCCAATTGACCTCTGTGTTTCTCATCCTCTCTTTCCTCTTTGTAGTACAGGTGGCATTTTGGGAGCAGCTGGTAAGATGTCTACTCTATTTTAGGTCAACCAGAAAAGGATAATGTGAATTTTGAGCAACGTGACTAGTAGGAAAGACATAGGGCCGCTACATTCACTTGTCTTTCTGGAGAGATTAGGAAAAAACCAAAGCCTTCAGTTGAGGTCTTATGCTCATTGATTTAAAAAGATAGAAAAGGCCTTTGAATATTTTTCTAAAAAGACAAAACTATCAACAGTATATTTTGAGTTGAAAGAAAACTAAACAGGGGTGGAAAATTATTTATTAAGCTTTTAACATGTTAGGTCACCCAACTGTTGTGAATACAAAAGGATTCCCTGGTTTTGTCACCTAGTGGTCATGTGATTTAAAGCTCCTGACAAACCAGCCGCTCCCAGTGACACTGTCCCCTTTTCTCCCTTAAACTGTCCCAGCAGACACTCATTTGTATGTGTGCTTCCAGCTTGTCTGCTGTGTCTGGCCAAACGGATAAGGACATGTATTAATTATTATCTGACAACTTCCTTTCATTACAGTGTATATTAACATTCTTACTTCTGTCCATTCAACCAATTGGCACGAGGGTCCACCAGCAACCCTGAGTTCATGTACTATTTTCACCCAGGGCTTATAAAATATACATTTTTTCCTTTTGGATAATTAATTTTTTCTGTTTCCATCTCAGCTGAGAGCTTTCTGAGATGGAAGATGACACAAAAATAGACATGGGAGCAAATGTTTTGCTGTTATGGCTCATCTTTAGACTGGCTCTAGATATATTCTGGTATCATAACCAGACAGGTATCCACCTGTCTGTTTAAATGTTGTGTCATTAGTGAGCCTCCTTCTAACCATATCTACCAAGAAATTATGAAGTAGTGTATTAGAGAAAGTGTGAACTATTTTAGGAGGAATACCAATCTTCTCTAAATACTCCTCTAGACAGGTTTTCTCGGCAGCATGACTATATATTTTGCTAAAGTTTAAGAGGGTGGGTATGGAAGAGCAGGTAGAGAGCAAATATGGCAGAACTAATTCTTAAAGTATCAAAATACTGTTGTACTGATTAGTAAAGGCTCAGTATTCTGAACTTTCCACTTCCCCTTTAGGTCCCACACATAACAAAACATCCCCTGGGACCCCTGAATTCCCTAAGAGCATGTGCCTACAAGATTAACACTGTGCTCTCTGGAGGTCTCCAAGACTGTTGGCATTTCCTGGAAAGGGCAGTGCCACTGACTTGGTGTAAATTTCTACAATATCCCACTGCTGCCTATAGTGCTACTTTAAGGAAATTGATTTGCAGGCTTGAAAATTGAACTTTTTTAACATGCTAGAGCAGGTCAGTTTCTCAGGGGCAAATCCTCATCACTTAAGCTTTCAAGAGACTTCTACATAAACAAAGATGACAATTTATTCATTTGCAGCAAGAAATAAGAACTCCCAAGCAAAATGGGCACTTCTATCACCTTAGCTAACACATTCTCTCCCAGTAGGGAAGGAAAGGAGAAGACAAATGGCAATGAGAACACAGCCCAAGGATTTCAGAGGGACTGCTTCACTGTCAAAGGATGTCACGTGTTCTTAAACTAGTGCCTTCATTTCTTCTTTGGAAGTGGACCTGCGAATTAAATGGGACTGGCCATTCTCTTGATGTCTTCCATGTACTCCCCGCTAAGCGAGCCCTTCCTCTCTGACCCCTACTTTTTCTGTTCCATGGAGAAGAGGAATCCTGCTTTAGTTCATGTATTCTATCTTTAGATTTGTTAGTACCACCAGCCAGGGTCTAGCCGGTTAACCCTGTGGCTGGCTTAGAAGATACTTTTTCCTTCAAGTATCTTCCTCCCAACACCCCCCCCCCCCACACACACACACAGATCCTACTATTTGGGTTAGATTACTACCTAACTCATTGGTTCATTACTATCTAAACTCATTGATTCCTAGTTTTTCTAGACTTTTGGAGCATATTGAGAAACTTAAAAATATCAGTGCTTGATTCAAAAACCCAGAAATTCTGGTTGAATTAATTCAAACTGCAATTCAGTTATAAGGCCTTTAAAACTCCCCCAAAATATGAAACTTGAATTTTAGACTACTAAAGAGGTGACACTAAATATTTTGTATTTGAGCAAAGTTTGGGGGTTACTGATTTAGCTCTTTCATTTGGAAGGTATTTCCACATGCACCAACTTTTAACAAACACTAGTGTTTGAACCTGAGATTTTGAATTAGTTGGCTTAGAGTAGCATGTAGACGTGGGTATTTTTACTAAGTTCCATACATGATTTATGTAAGAAGTCAAGACTGAGATTCAGTGGTCTGATCATTAGTTTGTCTGACTCTTCTATGTCAGTTTTTTCTTGGACATGGCATTGCACATAGGAGATAAACCAGGAATAAAGTCTATAGAAGTGCACAGTGGGGACCCATGTAGTCACCAGACCTCAGCAGGAAAAACGTGTGGGCAGGAAGTAATAAAAGAGTCCAAAGTATGTTTGTTTGTTGCCATTTACACAACATTTATATTTCCTTGCCATGGAATGAGCTGAGCATAGAATGCATGGTCAGATTCTGCCATATCCCTGGGTAACTTCAACAGATGTCAGTGAATTTGGCTGTGCTTAAGGTGAATGGTGTGCTGCAGCTGTCTCTCCTCCATGGAGTTTGACTGTCTTCTGTTCCGTGAGTGCTCTTTGGTTTGCTCCTTGTGGCCTGTCCGTGACACTGCCCTGCTTTCCCAAGGTCACCTACTTGAGAGAGGCTGTGTTATATTTTCCTCCTATTCTCTTTAGCAATAGTTATATTTTGGCAGAGAAGCAAGAGATTGGAGAATATCAACCTGCCATCTTCAAAATCTCACTAAGACTTTTCAATTTTCCTTGCAATTCCCTAATTTCCTGCTGTCGTTTCTGACATTTCCAGTGTGCATAAAAATTCATTTGTACTTTCCCAGTGTTTGCCACCTTGTCTGATTATAGGGTATCTGAGAAATCTATCGAAATCCTTTTGGAAGCAACTTTATGTAGAAGATGCAATCTTAGGAGAGGAAACAGCAATGGGCAAGGCAGATGGTCAGCCAATCCCTCCACCCTCCCTTCTCTTGGGACTCAACAGGACTTGAAGTAAAATAATTTTGATTAGGAACAAAGAGGACAGAGAAAGGCTGCTATGTCTGGCTTGGTAGGTGACACATTTCACAGTTTCAGGGATGTCACTGACACTGAGTTCTATAGAGTCCTAGCACTCTACAGCCACCTTTCCCACCACCGTATCCTGTCATCTTAGAACAGTACTGTTCTTTGAATTCCACTCCTCGGTGGCCCCAGGTTTGGGCTACACTGAGCATCTGAGAAACAAGGGAGAGGGAGATCACCTGTTTGTTCTGGGCTTCACACTGTTCATTTGGAAGTTGGTAGGTGCTTTTCAAGTCCCAGCATAATTCTAAGTCACTTTCTGTAAGCTGGAGGAATCCTGTTTGTGTGACTGAACAAGGTGCGATCTCCAGTATCATAAAAATAAATATATAAATCTATAATAAAATATGGTTATGTAATATAGCCCCTCCTTTCAATGTAATCAACAAGCTACAAAGCAAGACTGTCTTTCTCTTTAGAAACTAGCACTTGCATCTCTCATCACCTCATACATCTAATCTTCACTGCACAGTGAGATGCTTCTCCAAATTTCGAGATGTTGCTTTCCATCGCCAGCCCAGACAAAAGGAACTAATTTTTATTATATTGATAGATATTCAGAGCTAGCAATATGTAGGGACCTGTACTCTGTGTTCCTCATTTGACATTATTTGTTAGCTCATTGTAGAAACTAGCAAAAACTTTTAGGAGAAAGTTTGCTAGGAGCACTTTGTCCTCCCCTTACCCTAATATGTTCACTTCTCCAAAAAGAGTAACTTATACTTGTTTGATGACATCCTGGGATACCTATAAAGATTTCCTTTTAGAGCCATAGAATCTTAGAGCTAGCAGACATCTTAGAGATCATTCATCAGGTGCTTGCACCATATTTTTATGTAGCGGGAAGCAGAGGTATAAAGTTATGTAGCAAGTTTTCTTTCTCCCTGGGGATCCCAGTTTCCTGCTCTTACATTACATTCTCCCAGGCCTTATGTACCTAAGGCTGGGACACATTCAGGGTAATACACCAAATTTCACTTTTTCATGTCCATGCTAGAAAAGCCAGGACCTCTTTAGGCCTTTACAACATGAATCCCAAAGATTTCTCCTTATTTCCTTATACCCACAGACAATTTACTCCATCCAGGTGCCTACCATTTCACTGAGGTTGCATCTACAAGGTCTCTGTTTTTTTTTTTTTCATCAGATGCCTACTGGTGCCACCTGTCATGCCACAGAACTAGAAAGTAGTGAGTCCTCAAGATACTAAAGTTGACCTCTCTTGCTCATGTTACATTCTCTTGGGTCTAGTTCATCTAACCTTGTAAAAGTCCTTAGAAAGTTTGCTTCAGATCCTCCATGCTCTAGCCTTCTCTTTAAAGAAACCAGACAAATCTTGTGTGAGTGGTAGGATCTATATGTGGATGTTTTGTCCATGAGACAAGAGCATAAACTAGTGACAAACACTCTGCTCTTCTTGCACTCTGTGTTTCTTTTAATGTTAGAAACTTAGAGTTCCTGCTTCCCTTAGGATGAGTTCTTTCCCAGATGATTCCTGTGTGCTTCATGCAAATCAGGTTGTGAGCCTATACCTGTGGTCTATGACAGGTCCAGCATGCACCCCAGCTTAGATGCTAGGTGGGATTCCTACTCTACTAATAGTTTTATTCTTCTAAGTCTGTTGTGATAATTGCATACCAAAGGGCTGGCTGACCAGCACTTGGGAGGATTATGACTTGGCCTTAGTTATGAATGTGACTTTAACACCATGGTTTCCATCCATAGTGTTCCTGCCCTGAGCTACCAACTCCAGCAGGTTGGGACAGTAGCAGAGAGTCACCTGTCGCTTGGCCTGCTGGACTTCCACCATACAGCGGTATGAACTTCAGACTTTGTGGGGCTTTCAGCTTGTACTAATTTGGCACTATCTTTAATTAAAGCAATATAAAATGCCAGGTACAAAGACAGCTACAAACATGAGTATTTGTTTAGAATAAGAAAAGAAAGCATTGCACATTTCAAAATTCACAAATTTGATCAATAACAAAGTCAGAGTTATATCCACTCATTGCCTGGCATGCATCTCTAAATATCCTGTCATTTTCTGGCTGCATACTTATGAATTGATCTTTTATATTACTACAATTTTATAGTATTGAATTCTGTAGCAATCATAGATATTAAGTCTTTCCTCTAGCATGGTTGGTGGGAAATTTTTTTGTACTGGTTTTATTGATAGTTTTAAAAATTAGGCTATATTTTTCATTGGTATTATTGGTTATATCATGTAAACTTGGTTTTATCATATAAACTTTTAGGATGCAGAGAATATCAAAGTGCTCTCATAGATAGGCCATAAGTTTCAAGTGATTTTGCACAGTGAGTAATCTACAAGGCTCTTTAAATTTGTGACCTTCATTCACTTGGCCTTTGGGAGGGGTCCAAAGCTCACATTTCATTGACTTCCTAGAAATCTACTTCCTCTTCTTCCTCCTTGGTTTCCCTGGAAAGTGAATAGGATGTCCACCAGAACCCTTTCTCTTTCCACTCCTGTGCTGTGGCTGCGGCCCTATTGCTCAGACAGTTGAAAATGATACATGCCAATGATATATGGCAGTTGTGGCTGAGATAAAGAAGCAAATCTGAGTCCCAAGTAACTGTTTTCTGATGCTTAAGTACCTCAAGTTAATAAGGAGATACACTCATGTTGGATCAAATCACTAATCAAGCGGCAGGAAAGAATGAATGCTCTGAGGGTCCCATGTACCACGTCTTCTTCAGTCAAGCAGCTGGCAAAGCTAGCTGCACATACCATAAGAGACTTAGAGGCTGCTGAGCAGCCACCTCCACTGGGTGCAGGGGTAGGTGGTTGGAGGGTACCCAGGACTAGAGATTCAGCAAGCAGGAATCTGGAGCTCTGGTGACCATATTCAATCAAATCCAGCTGGACTAAATAAATGTATTTTGCTTAAAACTTTGAAGAAATTTCTTAGGAACAAGGATTATGCTCCCTCAATCTATATTCTCTGCCATTTGGCAGTATTGTCAATGATCAGCTGATTTGCCAAAGATTACTAGTCAAAGAGTTTGCATTAAATGATTAAATGAAAATTCAATTAAATGATTGTGCCTATTCTATATTTTGCTGCTATATATTTGTAGAATGTATGTGCTTGTTTACTTCAGAATTACATTATTTCTGCTTTACTTCATATTTAGCTTTCTGCTCAAAATGCAATGGTTTGAAATAAATATATTTTGTTTTGGTTACTTAGCACAGAGGCCCTAGGAACACCAACAATTTCTTGGTATGGCAGGGACACATGCACGTCTGGCATGTAATAAGCTTTTACTTTTTTTTTTTAACTTTCCTTTTTAGCTCTCCAAGTTATTTCTGTATTCACTTGAGGTTTGCCCTAGTATTTTTTCCCTCTAGCTTTCTTTATCAAGCTCTGCATTTTGCCAACTCTTCCATTTAGGTGTTTGCTTTTATAAGATAATTTGCAAATAGAAAGGGTGGTATTTTTCTAGTGTTGTTTGTTGTATATTATATGTAACCCTTTCAATTTTTTAAAGGCTGAAGCATGTGTACTGCTTTTCCCTTCTTCTACTTTCTTTCCTTCAAGTGATAATCAGGAATTACTATATGTTAGGCCACTAGCACATCAATTTAAACTTAAGCTATGGGTTCTTGAACAGTTTAGTACTTCTGATTCCAAGTCTTACTTTCTTTTTTTTTTTTCCTCTTTCATGGAGTTTTAGGAGATGATTTGGGGTGCTACTCTGATCCTACACTTCCGACCTGGGAAACCCATGAATGAACATTACTCTAACCTCATCTGCGCAAGAATGATACCACTCATCTGTAAAGCTCTGTGTACTTTCCTAACCTCTAGATTCATATCTTAATAACTAAGGAGATATCACCACAAAGCCTCACACTGCTATGCACAATAGCATCTGCAAGATTATGCAATAACATACAATAAAAAATTGACTTGCCTCCACATATTGGGATAAATCACTGAATTTACTTTCTGTTATTTGCTTTTGAGTGAAGTATGTTAACTCAGTGAAAGTTGCTTTTTAGAGTCAGCCAAATTAAAAATGATAATAAGTTTAAAAGAAAAAGTTATGTTTGTAAGTAGTTTGTTACATCTTAATGTGAGGTAGTCAAACCCAAAGATTGCTTGTTGTATTAGAAGACTGTTAGCCTTCTGGGATTCACATTTAATCCTCTGGTGGGCATTCAGGCACATGCATAAGCTGTGTCAGGAACCATATTTATGAAAATATAATGCCTCACACATTTTCCTGATAGAAATCCTATTTTTAAGAAACTTTGAAAATCTGTGTATCTTGGTTATTTTTCTTGTTGCTGAGACAAATATCCAACAAGCACAAGTTAACTGAGGAAAGGTTTATTTCAGCTCACAATTTGTAGGGGTTTCAGTCCAAAGTCAGTATGCTCCAAGACAGGGGAGCATGGACATAGGGGCACTGAAGAGGAGAAACAGTCTATGACAAAGCAGGCAGAAGGCAGCAAGTAGCAAGCAGCAGCAGCAGCAGCAGCAGCAGCAGCAGCAGCAGCAGCAGCAGCAGCAGCAGCAGCAGCAGCAGCAGCAGCAGCAGCAGCAGCAGAAAACCTGCCTTTCCTTTTTATCCCAAAGAAATTACACAACTTTTGGGTGGTGCCACCCACACCCAGGATAGGGCTTCTGTCCTCAGTAAATCATTTAGCTTCACCCAAAACTATTCAATTCCAATCAGTGGGCTAATTCAGTACCACCAACCTCAATCCCAGGATCACACTCCCTAACCAAGCCAACTCCAAATAGCTCACCTATGCGCAGGTGAAACTCTGAGGGGACATCTATATACAAATCATAACACTGTGGAATCAGGTCTGTTGGCCAGCACTTGGAACTAAACACTCTTCCCAGAAGAGATATCTCTATATACCTAGAAATCTAAATTGTGCCCACCCTTTCACTGCTATTCATTTATTTTATAAGTGTTTGCTAAAAGATATCATTTTCTTTCCTTCCTTCCTTCCTTCCTTCCTTCCTTCCTTCCTTCCTTCCTTCCTTCCTTCCTTCCTTCCTTCCTTCCTTCCTTCCTTCCTTCCTTCTTCCTTTCTTTCTTTCTTTCTTTCTTTCTTTCTTTCTTTCTTTCTTTCTTTCTTTCTTTCTTTCTTTCTTCCTTTCTTTCTTTCTTTTTGAGACAGAATCTCACTTTGTAGTTCAGGCTGCCCCTGACTTCACTATTTAGCCCAAGCAAGCCTCAAACTCAGAAATCCTCCTGTCTCTGCCGCCCGAGTGCTGGGACTACAAGCATGAGCCACCATGCCCGGGACTGTGGTATGTGGTACTGATTGCTGGTGGGCGTGAGTCACCATGCCCAGAATTGCTGTATGTGGTTACCGGGATCAAACTCAGGAGCTTGCGCTTGTGAGGCAGGCACCAGAACCACTGAGCTAAATCTCTGGCCCAGCTAAAAGATTTCTTAACCAGGCACATTCCAGAGACTGAGGGCCTTAAAGAATAAGGCAGAAAGTGGAGTTTACCATTAGGAAGGCAGTTAACAAGTAAGCAAATAAGCAACTTGACATGAAAGAGTGTAAATAAGGGAAAATAGGAAGTAGAATAGTAAGAATGCATCTGGCAGGTGAACTGAGGGTATTGCATTAACCAGATTACAGATAAAAACAAGCTTTGGGTAGAAAGTTCAGTAAGGTAACAGTGAGCTCTGCAGAAATCTAGGAGAAGAGAATTCTAGGTAAGAGAATAGCAAGATAAGATTCTAGAGGTAAGAAAAAGCTTGGTGTAATAGAGCTTCTTTAGGGCCCATAGGTAGAATCAAGGGGTCCCTGAATTTGGATGAGAAAGATACTATCCTTATTTTTATTGCCTACTAACTGAAAAAATTAGCATTTCTTCCCAGAATGACTGTGGACAAATGAACTACAGCAGTAGCAGCAGCACCTGGCTTTGAGACATAAAAATCACAGAAAGCATCATGTTGTGTTACACTTGCTGAAGAAGCACATAAATGTGTTTCTTAATATTCTCAGAACTATATTTCATAGTAATTGTGACCTCATCTGTGACCTCACGCACTTTACTGTACATATTTAAAAATCTTCTTCATGGAAAGAGAGGAGGGGAAGGGATGAAAAAAGATGTGTTATGTAAATGTATCACATCCCCATAAGGGATCTAATCATTAGGTACAGCAAACATGTACCAATAAAAATACAATATTAACTAAAAATTAGGAGACTCTGGATATAGTATGGAAAAAGATCACTAAGGTTACAAGGAGCATCCTACCGACCATAGAAAGGCCAGCCCCCTGGAAGATGGTTGGTAACTTGGGTAAAGTGGTGGAGGTGATGAAAGAAGTCACCATGATGAGTCCTTTTTAGAGGAAGTGACAGAATTAGATGGCAGATAGAATATGAGTGTGTGAAGAAAAAGAGCACTCAAGAAAGCCTTTCTGATTTATAGCAAGCAGGTGAACAGCAGTGGCACTTACCAGGGGGAGATTACAGGGTGGGGGGGAGTGGGATGGGAGCAGAGGCGGAAGTGACTATGAAATCATGAGTTCTTTTGAAATGTTAAATTTGAATGTTTGCCTGCCATCCATGGAGAGTGCCATCTAGTACTCTACTGAGTAGAAAGATGAGTATGAGCCTGGAATTGGAAAGGAAATTGAACCTGGAACACAATATGTGGAGATTGTGGATACACAACTAATGTTTAGTCATGGGGTAGGATCTTCCAGGCACCAAACATAGTTAGTGCTCAGAATACCCAATATTGGGAGATCTGGAAGAGAGGGAGGAGCTGGCAAAGCTGACTGAAAAGTAGAACCCAGTGAAACAGGAAGATTATGTAAATTTTCCAGAAATTTTGAGAAAGAATGAATTTGAATCATAAAGCATGCTTTTGCACAGATGTTACAAAATAATAGAAACTATAATAGAGGAACAGAGTATGTTAGAACTTCTGGAGTTTCTCCATCTGAAACATAATGTAGCTATGAATAGGTCTTAATCTAAGGACTTGGTATTTGTGGCTTATAGGCCATGGTTGGCCTTTAAGGATTTTATAAATTGGCCACTTTGTTCCTTTTTTTTCCTGTCTATAAATTGAGATCCATACAGCTGACCTACTTCACAGGAAAACTGTGAAAGATCTCACTTATTAACATGAGAAAACAGACCACAAACTGTTTTACAATATCAAGGTGCTAAAGATCAGGGCGGGACTTTACCCAGGTCTATGTCCAGCAGCACTTTTATTTGTACCCTGGAACTATCAGTCTGAACCTCTATTATAGGACCCTAAGAGGGTCTATTCTAGACCAAAATGTGGGCGAAAAATTAGCCTTCAGCTGTCTCATGTCTTATGCACTTATTGCGTCAGGACCTGAGTGCATGTTCTAGGTCTAATACTCCAGGGTCTCACCTGACAGTCTTTCCTAAATGTTTCTCATCCCCTCAGGCTGTGCTTTCAGGATGGATACTACTGAGTCGTTGTCTCTACAGCTCTTACCAACTAGCCTATCTCCCTAAGTGAGACATTTGAAATTTATTCTTAGCTACTTTAAAATATAGAATATATTATTATTGACTATCCTCACCTGCCTGTGCAATAGACTTAAAATTATATTCCTTTTTCTACCAGATAGCTGTACAGTTTGATCAACATCTTGTTATCCCTCCTCTTCCCATCCCCTCCAACCTCAGTCTCTGGTAACCACTGTTATGCTCTTTTCCACAAATTCAACATATAAGTGATATTAGTATTTTTCTTTCTGGGCCTGGTTTGTACACTATCTTCCAGACTCATCCACTTTGTTGCAAGTGTTTAAAGCTGAATAGTATTCCACTGTGTATGTATACTACATTTTCTTTCTCCATTCATCTGTTGATCACAGACATTGATTCCATATCTCAGCCAAAAATATCTCAATCATCTATGAGGGACTGACTAAATCTTGGTAAAATACTAATGGGTGTGAAGTAAGTGAGTGTTTTTCCTCTTGCAGAGCATATATATGAACTTTATGTTGGGTGCCTCGAGGAATCTTGTCTTCTCTTATTTCAAAGGGTTGATCTGAGTATTTATAGTATGTAAATATTGGTCAGAAGCAAGAAAATATTATTTTGGATAACTGAATGTTTTAGTAGATCACAAATCTACTTCCCATTTGTATCCATATACCACTTCAACTCTATGAGGATGAGCTAAGTGAAAGAGATTTGAGGGTAGGTTACGAAGAACAATCTAGTAAAAACAAAACAAAAAATAGTGTTAGATTTCAGATGCATAATAATGCATTTCATTCCAGAAGGGATAAGTTATGGAAAGATGAAAAACTATAGAAAGTTGGTTGAGAGACCATCCCTTCCAATTCTTCCACTGGTCTAGAAATGACCAGAATCCCTCTAATGGTTGAGAGACTTAAGACACAGGAAAGGCTTGCCAGACAACATAACTGTACATTATTTCATCTTGTAGAGGGTAGAAAAGATTCTCAGAGTTCCACTGTATCCAGAGGAATGGCCTGGTTTTTCAGATTCAGACTTGTTGTCATGTCAACTAAGAGTGGAAACACACCAACAATTGAAGATTTGGGAGTGCCACCATTCTCTTTCTAAATATCCATTGACTACCTAAAATAATCCAAGGTCTGTATGGACACAGCCTGACTCCTGTAACCTCTTTAAGGCTGGAGTTGAGTGCCCTTTCCAAGGGTGCCAAAGGTTTAGAAAGCAGACTGATCGAAGGGAATAGGAAAGAAAATGCCATGCCACCCTTGCCTCTCAGGGCCCAGGAAAGGAAAACTAAGTGGAACTGTCAAACACCCATTAGTCAGCTTAGGGAGGGAAAAAGATGTCCTCTACCTGGCTGGCACTGGATTTTTGGGATAGAATACAAAAACAGGGCATCTAAGAAATAAGCTCTATCACTTAAATACTTGTTTCCTGAAATGTCTACAACTCAAACAACAGGGGTCATCTCCTAACTCTTTTTTTTTTTTTTTTTTTTTTTTTGCTTTTTGGAGACAGGGTCTCGCTTTGTAGTTCAGGCTGGCCCTGAGCTCACTATGGTGCCCAGGCAAGCCGCCGCGAACTCAGCAATGCTCCTGTCTCTGCCTCCCGAGTGCTGGGTCATCTCCTAACTCTTGAGGAGCCCTTTTGAAATTAAAATCTGCATTTGTTCTCTGCTCTGTGGGGGCATTTCAAGGTAGCATTTGATTATGAGTGAGCAGTAATTTTGGCCACCCACAATGGCTTGGAAAAGTCCTACTGCTCAGTTAAGAGACTTCTTAAATGTTACTCATTGGTTCTTCATTTTCACTAATATTCAGATAGTCGGAAGTTCTTATTAGTGTAAATGAAATTTGTATGCTATTGTACTCATTTTTAGGGATATCTGCGAAATATCAGACTCTGTATGGAACTCAGATGTTGACCAACCGGTAGTTCTTACACTGACAAAATGGTATCAGTATTCCAAGTTTTAAATTTTTATTAGTACATGTCTGCAGTTTATAATAATTGCCTTCATTGTGGGACACTGGTACATTATGTGACACATTAAATTCTTTTTGTTTTTCTTCCCTTCCACCTTCTCCCTTTTTTGCCAGCATCAGATTCATTTATTTATTTGACAAGTCCTTATAAAGTTAATTATCATGCATCCAGATTAACAGCCAGACTAACAGAAAAAATAAATATAAAACACCTAAGACAATTTTACTAAGTCAAAGTACACTTTTAGATATTGTCCATGAACATTTTCATTTTTAGTACAGAATTGTTTAATCCTTTGGATTAAAACTAAGAAGCTTATGAAAATGTGCATGGAATGACATTTTAGGCATATTGGTCAAAATTCATGAAATTGCCTTGCTATAAAGTAAGAAAATAGGGAACGTATAAATTGCTTGAGTTTAACATGTTTAACTCTGACTGCACTGGGAGCTCTCTCTGGGGTACAGAGGGCACCTAATCATCGAGTAGACATTATTCTCGTGAACTACTCTGGTACTGAGAGAGGGCTTTAACACAACGAACTGAAAAGGGACACGTGATTTGTGACAAGGGCAGGCTGAGGCAAACGAGAGACTAGGAAAGGTAGGGAAATGTAAACAAAGCAGTCATTGCTTTTCTACAACACTGGCTGCAGTAATTTGAAACTGTGCAGCCATTTTACATCCTGTGGAAACATATACCGCAGTGTCCAGCTGAGTTCTCTACCACAATGGTCCCCAACATTTTTGTCACAGGAGGCTAGTTTTGTGAAAAATATTGTTATTCCACCGAAGAGGAAAGTACATGCTTGCAATACACAACGCTTACATTTCCCGGGGTTTCTTTCGCGGCCTCAGATATACCTGAGATCATCAGGCATTAGGTTCTCACAAGGAGTTTACAGTCTCGATCCCTCACATGCGCAGTTCACAGTACTGTTTGTGCTGTGGGAATCTAATGCCACTGCTGATCTGATAAGAGACAGAGTTCAAGACAATAATGCCAGCGATGGAGCATTGGCCTTAAGTACAGATGGAGCCTCCTCCGCACCCAGGACACTCACTTCCCTTTGTGCAGCCCTCTCACTAACAGGCCACAGATGTGCAGTCCCCGGAAGCCCTGCTCGAAACAGCGTCTAAGCGTTTCCATATAGACTTCTGGGGAAAGCAAGTCAGAGCAGCACAGATTTCAGACTAGAAGCAAAATATGACAAAGGAGTTCAGATTTTTAAAGCTCAACGTCGATCCTAACGGATTAGTATTAAAATATTACTTACAACCTCCCCAACAAATTTTGTTATTTAGAATGTTATTTTAGAATGTGATAAAATTCTTTTTTGTAGTATTGTAATTGTTTTAGCAACTTGCAATACAGGAAGGAAAGCAAGACTTTGCTTCACTATAATTATTCATATGTTGTGCTTTGGTAAATTTATTTTATGACAAATGCTAAGTAAATCAGAAGTAATTGCATTATAATGAGTTAAGATTAATAATATCAACAAGAATGATTAAAAAAGAGAAACTAACTGTATTATGTGTGTACCCACTCCCCAAAATGTACTACAGACAAGTACTAATTAAAAAAATAAATAATATAAAAATAATAAATGTTATATTAGAAAACAAGAAGTTTTTAAAAGCTTGACTCCTTTTTTTTTTTTTCTTTTTTTTTGAGACGAGGTCTCGCTTTGTGGTTCAGGCTGACCCTGAGCTCAGTGTTTATACTAGGCAAGCCTCAAACTCAATCCTCCTGTCTCAGCTTCCTGAATGTTGGGATTACAGGCATGAGCCACCATGCTCAGTTTGATTCCCTTCTTTTTTAATACAACCAGATGATGTATTTGTCTTTTTCTTCACCATCAGAAAACAGAACAAAGTAATTCTGATTCCTCTGTGATGCTGCCTTGGAGGATTTGCTTCCAATAAATAGTCATAAGCTATTTGAGAAAGATCTCTTTTCTTGGCCTTTTGGGAAATCAGGGTCAAATCCTTATTTGAAAACTGACTACTATCAAGGAGTATCCACATTACTAATAAAAAAAAAGTGGCTTGAAGCCCTGTAAGGAAAATTTTTTCCTCTAAAAAGCAGAATAAAGAACATAGCAATGATGAAGATAAACTACTCAAAATAACAAATCAATAGCAATGGAGGAAAAGAGATGAGATCTCTTTCTAGAATAAAATTAGGAATAAAAATGTTAAAAGAAAATTGTTACTGCTCATTCAATAATTCAAAATGGAACCTGGGCCTTATTTTCACTGTAACTTTTCCAAAATCTTTAGAAAATTCTAGGTAAGGGAATATTGAATGAACAAATACAAGGGCCTCTCTAGGCAGATGTGATGGATGGATGTTCTGGTTACTCATCAGCATTTTTTTTTTTTGAGACAGGGTCTCACTTTGTAGTTCAGGTTAGCTCTGAGCTCACTATGTAGCCCAGGCAAGTCTCAAACTCAGCAATCCTCCTGTCTCTGCCTCCCGAGTGCTGGGATTACAGGCGTGAGCCACCATGCCCGGCAGTCATCAGCATTTTTAACTGGTGGAAGATTTGAACCACATAATTTCATGTAGACCAAAGTCCCACAACCCGTAAATACTAAGATCAAGTAAATTCTTCTGAAAATTTGAAAAGAAATGTTGTATAGTATTGTTATACGTCAGATAGAGGCAGAACATATGGCAGGGGCTTGGGACTCATTTTTGGATGAAAATTTCTGTGATATTATAAATTAAAATAATAGTCCTTTGCCACGGAATAAAGAGAAATTGGAAATTTGTGGTGGTCAAGACTTTATTTTCAGATAGCAGAAACTCAGTTCAAACCAGCTTATGCAAAAAAGAGATTTATTGACTTTTATATTATTTATTTATTTTAAAAATTAGTACATGTCTATAGTACATTTTGGGGAGTGAGTACATGTACACAATACAGTTAGTTTCTCTTTTTTAATCATTTTTTGTTGATATTATTAATCTTAGCTCATTATAATTGAAAGACTAGGTGGGGAGATGAACCCTGTGATTCAGGCATTGTTTGATCTGTCCTTCTGTCAGTCTGTCCAACAGTCCATCTGTCTATCTCTCTTTTCTCATCTATCCATAAATGATGTTTTGCTTTCTCCAAGAAATGGGAAAGTGGGTCTGTTGGTTGGGTTTTTCCAGAATATATAATGAAAAATTTGCATTCTGACAGTACCATGGAGGCTGTTAAATAGGGCCAGGGAAAAGCAGTTACAGTTCAAGTCTAAAACCCATCAGAATGTAGAATTCATTCCTGCTCAGGGGAGGTCAGTCTTTCTCCTGCAGGCTTTTAACTGACTGTGAGTCTCACACTCTACGAAGGGCATGCTGCTCTATTCAGGTCCACCTACTGAAGTGTTAATCTGATTCAAATACACTCTCAGAGAAACCCCTAGAATGGTGTTTGTCCACATATCTAGACACTGTAGTCAAATGAAGCTGGCATATAAAATTACTGTCACACAGGGCTTCTAGCAATGAGGCTTCAGCATCCCAAAGGAAAGATTCAACAGAGATAGCAAGCTTCTTTTATAGTACCTATATGTTAATCCTAAGGAAGGACCCTAGTAACCCTGCTGTTATCTCATCACTATATATGGGCCCAGAACTGCCCACTGCACTAGTTAACAGTCCCAGCAGCACCCCGTGCAATGGTAAAGGGGTGTTTACAAGTGCTCTGTAGCTTTTCTGCCATGTTATCCACTGAGCACCTCGCAACCCAGACACACTAACCCATCCTATAAATGGACTGATGCTGTGCGTATTTTTATTCTATTCGGAGTTCACGCTTGGGGAGAGGTGTGTGGGTTGAAGGCTGAAGGATAAGTGGTAGGGGAGGCAGAGAAAAGCCCATCTTTATCAGATAAGGGGAGAAAACGGGTTTTGATTTTATCATCTATGACCTATCCATTGCTCCTCAGCTAAATTCACACCAATTGGAACATACTTGACAACAATAGATTGCTTGCCCAAATGAGAAGAAATTGTTTGGAATTGTGTTTAGTTTAATGAGAAGGATTCCTAGATTCCAGCATATATAACAGAAGTTTTGATGTAGTATAATGATTTTTCTTATCTCACTAGTTGTATTACGTGTGTGTGTGTATGAGAGTCATTAAATTTATGATTGATCAGTACTTAAAAGGAACATGAATATTGATGGGTTGATTTTATTTGTGTTGAAAGTTTGAAATATGTTTGTGAATAAGTCAACTGCATAGGGAAATACACTCCAACAGTTAGTTATCCATAGGCAAAAAGGTTCCCTGCCAGTTCCAGATACAGTTATATTTCTGGTGAACATTTGATGTATTTCTGTCTCACTTTGTAACTTATTGTTTCCTTTCCTCTTGTAGGACCCACATCTTTTACTCATTTTATTTGTTCACTTATTAAATGCTCTGTGAAAGATGTTTAGGGATCTGTGTGTGAACAGAATAGGTAAGGGTCATATATATTCTATCCAGAAAGCTGTATTGGAGCAAGCCATTGCACATGAGATGGAAGGGCCTCAGGTCACACATTTACCTTAGCAGGCTCCTCTGACTTTCATACCATTTTCTTTCCTTGCCTGATTTTTAATCTATTTTACTTTTCCTTTTTCTGGCAATGTTTTATTTATATTTAAAAACTACCTATATCCTTTTTGGAAGAAGGCAGAATATAAATGAGTTAATAGGTCTTATTTCATAGTGTGAGTTCAGCTATTTCAGCCAGAGTGTTTTGTTATTTTATATCCTATTAAAGAACCATTTCAAGGCATGTTATAGTACAAATATGAATTAAGTAAAATCTACACGACTTGAGGAGTCTTCTTAAAGAGTTAGTTTTCAAATTTAAATAAAAATATCTCTTATTTTCAATTATTTCTTTGTCTTATTAAAAATTTTCTGGGGATTTGTGTTTAAAAGAAAATAATTATAATAAACCTTTATTATTTAATTATTTTATTATAAATGTTATTGGAATCTGTAACATTATATATAAGCTCCTTAGGCCTTATATCAAAATACATACAAATTTACAAATTAAACATTAGGAGAACTATAAAAATTTTAGATTAACTATTGTAATACGATAGAGAAGGCCATTTTGTTGAAATTGAATCTTAAGTGCAGCCTCATGTCTGATTTTACACATTTTTTTGGTTTTGTTTGGGACTTCAATAATAATGATGTGACTTCAAGAATACTAATAACTTATTTAACTAAGAATGTCTTTTAAGGACAATATTAATATTTTCAAGACTTTGTTTTCTAGTTTCATAACATCTTACCTCATACATAAGCAAAACTATCAATAAGAAATTCATGAATGTCAAATTTAGAATTGGTTTAGTAAAACCATTCTTTTTTTTTTTTTTTTTTTTTTTGAGACAGGGTCTCGCTTTGTAGTTCAGGCTGGCCCTGAGCTCATTATGTAGCCCAGGCAAGCCTAGAACTCAGCAATCCTCCTGTCTCTGCCTCCTGAGTGCTGGGATTACAGGCGTGAGCCACCACACCCGGCACTGTGGTATGTGGTATTGATTGCTGGTGGGCATGAGTCACCACGCCCAGCATTGTATGTGGTTACTAGGGATCGAACTCAGGACCACGCGCTTGTGAGGCAGGCGCCAGAACCACTGAGCTAAATCTCCGGCCCACCATTCTGTATTTTTGAAGATAAAGTTTGCATCACAGTGTAATTGGAAGGTACAATAAATGATAACATCCAATTAACTCTTGAATAAGGAACAGACAAAACACTTCATTATATATTTACTATTATGCTTGCTGCTAATGAATTTTTGCAAGTGGATACATATAACAGTAGGATCTACTTATAAGAGGAATACATACCAACCACAGTGGAGCAGATTTTTTTTTTTTTTTTGAGACAGGTCTTGCCTTTTAGTTCAGGCTGGCCCTGAGTTCACTACGTAGCCCAGGCAGGCCTTGAACTCAGAAATCCTCCTGCCTCTGCCACCCTAGTGCTGGGATGACAGGCATGAGCCACCGTGCCCAGCCCTGTGGTACTGATTGCTAGTGGGCATGAGTTACCACACCCAATAGTGTTGTATGTGGTTACTGGGAATTGAACCAGGGACCTTGCGCTTCCTAGGCAGGCACAGGAACCACTGAGCTAAATCTCTGGCCCAAGAGCAGATTATTTCAAATGTAAAATTTTTACCATGGAATTGGCTAATCAACTCTTCCAGAAGTTTCTTCCTTTTGAACTCTTGCAAAACTTTTGCCTATATAACCTGGAAGTACACATGTATGGAAGTACACATATTATATGGATGTTCTCAGTGTTCCATGATATTATACATGTCCATGACATTAATACTTTAAAAAATTACCACTGAAACTAAAATATAATATTACCATAAAAAGAAGAGAAAACATATGCAGCCCATAGTTTGTGAAAATAATACTTCACAGAATGCTTCCACATCAGGCTGAGCCTTGTGAGTTAGAAACACAGCAACTCAGAATTGGGCTAGACAGGCTACCTCTCAGCCCGGAGTCCAGGCTTTTCCCATTCTGCTCTTCCTCACCACTCCCCTCTCCTGTGGCTGTTGCATGCCATCGCTAGTCGGCTCTTGCCCTGGAAGTAGAGGAATCACTAACTTTATCAGAATGTAGTGATGAAGAGTAAACTGAGGAATGCTCTGGTGATGTCTTTCTCGCTATACTGTGCATACAACTCCTGTGGTTCTTGCTCAAATGTAGATTTTAACCTACTAGGTAGGTGGGATTTGAGACTCTGTATTTCTCATAAACTCCAGGTGACCTGATTCCTCTCATTTACAGCTCATGCTTTGAGAAGCATGAACTTAAATCTCACTCTAGAAAACCTCTCTCCTAGAATGAACCTGAGATGAGGCAAATTTTCTAGGTTAAAAATGGCCTCAACTTGAAAACAATTTGATGATTAAAAAAAGAAAACAAAGTTTATGTACTTAGGGGGCAGGGGATTTGGGAGAGCAGGGGGATGGGAAAAATGAGAATTAAGTCTTGTCAATTACTGGTACAAATTCTCAGTGTTGATTGTGATCACAGTGTGTATACACAACATACCAATAAAATCAATTTTTAAAAAATGGCCTCATCTTGGTATTTAACTGAGACTCACATATTCTGATTCCTAGGAAATGGACCAGGAACTTATTAAGTAGATTATCCAGATTATAAGATTCTTATTTCACATGAGCAAAAGCAAAGTTTCACCAGCTCCAAAGAATATTTATTTATAGAACAGAATTTTTCATATCACTAGTTGAAGTGGTATGAAGTTTCAGCAAGATAGCCAAAAAAATCAATATATCAAGCTCTAGAAACTCTGCATTAATTATAACTATATTTAGTGGTAAATCAATACATCAAATAATTTAGAAGTGAATTGAGTGATTTTGTTTCCCTTTAGTGGTTGGAGCTCAATGACTGCCAGAAGTTTCAAGGCCTCATTATATCAGCTCTTCCCATGCTGATACTCATAGCTGGGTCTATTTTGATTTGCAATTAAATACTATATATGCGTTATTGGAAGAAACTCAGAACAAAGCTACTGCCTTCACTTGAAGTCTAGGAAAATCTTGTACTTGAGTGTTAGTGTAGAGAATTCAGCTCACTAGAATTTTAGCACGCGGCAGGTTTCCTCGCATAGAAGGAAGTCTGGAGCTAGGTGGCCTAGTGTCAGTGGCTCAGTGAGGTTATGGTCATTATCATGGTAATTCTCCTGGTCTTTTTCTCATCATCTCAAGATAGTGTCATGTTTGCCTTTAAGACAGAAAAAAGGGATAAACCTTATCTGTCATTTTATCTAGGAAAGCCAACTATTTCCCAGAACTCTCCTAGCAGACTCTTTCTGATGGGTCATTGGTCAAAACAATGTCATACAACTATCACTCTCCAACTCCAACAATGGGGGCATGAGAGAAGAAGTTAAGGAATAGATGGATTACCACCCAATTAGCTTTATATCTCAACTCCTATTTAAGGGAAAAGCAGAATATTATTTATGCATTTTTATGTTACCTCTATCATAGCAGAAATTATGATTTTAAAAAGTTAAGAGATACGTGACATTCCTAAAAGCAACTGACTTTGGGTATCTAGAGGTTTATGATTCTAAAAGTAGAAGATAAAATAATTATATTATCCAAATCTCCTTTTAAGAATATGAAAGTTATCCCAAGTTTACAAGGTCATGTGGTCATCAACAAAGCTAATTAAGGATTTCCTATGCTTTTCCTGTCTGAGTTGCCCACCAAGATTGCAGAATTCAGCAAAGAAGATTAATTTCCTCTTCTTCTGAGAAGGTTTAGAGCTTTTAGAGAAAGAAAGAGAGATTTCATAAGTTCACTGTAAAGTAACATGACAGAGCTTCCTGCTGTTAGTGTTGTTTTTCCTTTCACAGCAGGTCACTATTCCCAGTGAACCTTTGTAGTATGGAGACCTGCAAGCTCTGGGCAAAATCATATCACTAAAGAGCTCAGAAAGAATGTGTGCTAGCTTCTCATTACCATAACTAATTACCCGAAAGAACTTAAAGAGGAAAAGTGTATTTTGGCTCATGGTTTCAGAAAGTTGAATCTATGGTTGCTGGTTTTGGGCCTGTGATATGGTAGAACATCATGATAGGGGTATGTGGTAGACCAAAGCTGCTCACTTCATGGCACTGAGGAAATGAAAGGGAAAGGAAGAAGGAGTCACGATCTAGTATCACTTTCAAGGGCATGTTCCAAACTATCTAACTTCCTTCCATTAGTGATGCCTCTTAAAGGTTATCTCACTTGCCAGAGGTGCAAAAAGCTGAGGGCCTATGGGCCTTTGGGAGACATCCTCATCCAAACGATAGCAGAATTTTACAAAGATTTCAGTACTTTTTCAGTTTTGATTTGACTTCTTCATTCTTGATGTATTCATATGATACATTAGTTCTTAGTTTTTGTTTTTGTTTTTTTTTGTTGTTTTTTTTTTAGTTTTTTTGAGGTAGGGTCTTCCTTTGTAATTGAAGCTGACTCCAAACTTACTATGTAGCCCAGGCTGGCCTCAAACTCTCAGCAATCCTCCCATCTCTGCCTCCTGAGTGCTGGGATTAAAGGTGTGAGCCACCACGCCCAGAAATAGTTCTTAATATTAAATTTAGAATATTTGGCATATTTATTTTGAACTTGCCATGGATTCCTGGCTTTATCTATCTTTATCTATTTAACTTCAGTTCCTTTTATAAGGATTAGTGTTTTGTGACTATTTCTAAGGCAAGACTGCTTTTCCATACCTCCCCATTTCTACACTCTCTCTGGAAGCACCACTGTCTAGAGACCTTCTCTTGTTCATTTGTCTGGCAGCTCTCCAAATTCTGGCCTTTTGGATTTTATGGAGACCTCATTGCTCAGACGTGACTGCTAATAGGCTGCGGGGCTGGGGGATCTAGTAGGGCCTGTATGTTCAGATTCTTCTTGGCCTCTCTGTGCAGCATTCCTCTCCCCAGGGCACGGAGCAAACACCCTCTGGAATGAAGAGGGTCCTTTGATCTAATATCAGACTAGGTAGGTCAGAGTTATGAGGCAGGAACCAAGGGAAAAAAATATATGTGACAACATAGTGATATATCACAATATATCACATAACAAAGAAAACCAATTTGGGGGAACTTGACCTTTCCAATTTGTCTAAAACAAATGCCCCCAGCTAACAAACACTTATAATAGTGATGGTGGTAAAAATACAAGCATTACTTTTTTTTTTAAACCAAAAGCATTTCATCCACAAATGGAATACAAAGAAGATAACCCAGATATTTAAAAATTGAAAGAAACTTAGAAAGGGTAGCATCAAGGTATTTGGAAATGACAAAAATTGGATGACTGCTTAAATATATACTGTGGCGAAAATACACCCTTGCTGTTGAGAGCAACAAAGAAAAATGTGTCAGCTTCTGGAATGAGGAAATGATGGGGCTCTAAGCACTACTTTGATGAGCTACAGCTGGTAAGTGTGCTCTGCACACAGCATTTCACAGCCCTTTTATGCGTGTGCCGCTGCTAACAAGCCAAGAGTTCTATGTAGACCAGATGCTGGGGTTTGAAGTGGATTTGTTTTCCCCCAAAGCACCGTGACCCTCAGAGATTCTACTACTTATCTCACTTTTGCTTATTTCCTTAGGCCATGCACACCAATTAAGGGCTTCTTCCATGTGACAGCCTTTCAAAAAAATGTAGGTAGTGCTTATACCATTTCAGATGTCCTTCTCTGAGCTACAGCTATCTGTTCCCACTGAGTTTAATGAATTAGTGTCTTATTGAAATTTCTAACTTTTATTATTTGAAAACTTTGTGATGGCAACATATCTCAATCCAATCCACCTCCCACTTTCTACCATCTTCTTTAACCCTTTCATTTTACTCACTGTAACTTAGCATTGGTTCTCTGGACAGAAGGCCACTATGCCAGGAAGACAGCAACTATCCTCAAACTTGTTACCCGAGGACAGTAAATAGATATGATTTTTGTCTTCTTGTGAGTCAGAACAAGAATTAAAAAGAAGATGGCCCCCACTTCCCAGTTTATCACAGCGATTTCTAATCTCACTAACATAACTTTGTGCCATGCGGTGAGGTGTAGAGCAGGAGCAAGGGGTTGAGGCTGGAAAATGTGAGGCGAATTCAGGTGCTGCCCTAGTAGCCTTCACATCTTGAATCTGTCTCATTGGCTGTAATAATCAGCAGAGCAACTCAGTTAGCACTGAACAGCTGTGTATTTCTCACAGTTTTCCTCATGGAAAGCACAGCGCTCTTCCCTATGTTCTTCCTAAATCCCTGTGAGAAGCAGGGAATGGAAGCTGCATTTAGCTACCTGACTGTCACTTTCCCGCCTTGCAGGGCCTCCATGTCGGGTTGTTTTACCATCCACCTTGTTTTTGAGTTCCCTGATGTCGTGGATTGTGTCATTTTCTTTCAATTTTACATTTCACAGTTTACCCTGCAGAAATAATATATCCTCCTCCTTTGACAAGAAAACCGAAGCTGTGTTGTCTAAATTTTTCCAACTTCCTTCCTCTCCACCATCAAAATTAATGATGCCTTTATCCATTCTTGTCTCCTTCCTTTCTCAAAGGAAGCTCCACCCCACCCCCTAAATACATAAGCTTTGTTTCCCTTTTTTTAAGTTTCCATCACATTTTTTCTTTACCCCTCATTACTCACACCCTCCACTACATTTCCCTTTAAATATTTTCTATTTCACAATATCATACATTCTAGAACTGTGGCTTTTCTTAACCTAGGTTCATCTTTCTCTGTACCCTGGAGCCTGCTTGGGTGTGCCCATTGGAACATATGGGATGGGAATTTTACCTCAAAATTCTAAGTTAATGGTATTTGAGAGGTGTGAACTTTGGAAGGTGATTGGGTCTTGAGAGCTTGGCCCTCATGCGTGGATTAACCCATTTATGAAATAATGGTTTATGACAAGAGTAAAAAAAAGAGTGAGCTGTCTATGAACATATGTTCTGTTTTGCCACTTTACCATGTTATAATGCAACAAGAAGGCCCCCACCCAATGATGAGAGATGCTGATGTCTTTCCAGGCTCTAAACTATAAGAGATGAATGCCTGTTCTTTATTAATTATTCAGTCATAGACCTGTTGTATACAGAAGAAAGGAGACTGAGAGAAGCCCAGTGATCAAGACCTAGAGAGACAGGCAGAATATCATGGAGGAAAGAACAAGGACACTGAGGTTCTACACACATGGGTTTAAATCCTGCTTTGCTATCCTGCCAGATTTTGGTAATCACATTGCTTGTTTTCCTGATTTTTAAGCTGTACCTTTGAAAGTTATGCTGAAACCCAAAGAAGATAATGGATTTGAAGTCACATAAAAAGTACTTTACATGTGATGGTTTCATGGAGCTAACTTCTCCCTTCTGTAGAAAACTGACCCCAACACTCCCATCACCACCACCACCAGGCTAACCAATTACATTCCATCTGCCCACCAGGCAGATTATTGACAAAATGGAGCCTGCCCATTGGGCTGTCATCTCCAGATGTATGGCTGGTCTGTGCAAATAGGTTTAAAGAGCTGGCTACTTCTCCACCTACACCCTTCGTTCCCACACAATTTGAGTCAATCAACGGAGTCTAAGTCTAGCTTTAATCTTATCTACATGGACAACTCTACCCTCAGCTCTGTGGCACATGATGTCTCAACCCTTAGGTATAGATAGATTATGACTACTTGACTCTTAGGATCTAAATAGTTCTCTCCAAGACCAAAGACCATCCTCTCAGGAGCTCAGCCTGTTTCAGATTGTTCTGCAAATGGACCCTTAAAAGTTTTGCTCTGATGGTGACTTTTCCCCCAAACTCCTTTCTTGCTCTGCTTCTTTTCCCCACTTCCTTGCTAGCTTCTCTGTTTTTTCATTCTACTTTCTCACTTAGGCAACGATGCAGTTTAGATCTTGAGTATTTCCCAAAGGCCCTCACGTTAAAGACTTGGTCACCAGGGTAAAATCTTTAGGAGGAGATGGCTAGTGGGAGGAAGATAAGCTGCTGAGTCATGCTCTGGAAAGGGATAGTAGGACATGGCCCCTCCTTTGCTTCTGTCTTTGCTCCCTGACTACCATGAAGCGAACAGATCTCTTCTGTAATATACACTCCTGCCACCTGGCCAAGTGACCATGGACTGAAACCTCCAAAACTAAACCAAAATAAACCTTTCCTCCTTTTAACTTATCTCAAGTATTTACTACAGAGATAGAAAGCTGATTGACACAAGCAATCTCACGCATGTCAACAAACTTTAGCCATTTTCTCCATGCTAACTTCCCCAATCACTGTAAGCCTGGTCTAGGTCCTCCTGAATTCCAGACCCAAGTTTCTATTTGTCTCACCTGCACATACTCAACAGTATCTCATTCCTTTCCTTCTTCCATTCTCTAACTTTGTGATTAAAACCACCACTCATCCACCTACACTCAAAGCAAAAATTACCATTGACTATACCTCCTTACCTATTGCCTCAACTCCCATCCATTTCTCTGCCTCATCAATTTTACTTCTTTAGCATCTTTTTGAGGGGTGCTTGTTTTTGTTGTTTGACACAAGATCTCGCTATGTAGTTCAGACTTGCCTCAAGATCACTATGAAGCCCAGCTTCCCAAGTGTGAGGATTATAGACATGTGTCACCATGCTCCGTCCCTGTTTTCACTGAGCTCCATTCAAACTCACGGTGCTTTATCCAGCCAAACTACTCTACTTTGTAGCTACCTTCACACTGTGGCCAGAGTTATCTTTTAAAACTGATCTTCCATTGTCACTTTGCCTAAATGTCTTTGGCATGTGCCCTTTCCCAAAATCACCCATGGGATGCTTCACAATTTGCCCTAATGCTCACCCCTTGCAGAAAGTGCCCTGAATCCAGGAGATGTGCCATGTGGCTGCTGTTTAGTTTGCAATTTCAGTTCATTAACTGATCATTTTCACTCACAGGCTCTCTTCTCTGCCAAATAGCCCAGATCCTTTTGAATTGTTTAGCATATGTAGGTGATTCAATTGCAGAAAAATTCTTCTGATGGATATTTTTAGGCATCAGATGACAAACACTCTAGACATTTATCATAGAGTTTATAGAACTTGAGAGAAAACTTATAACTGTCTGATGGCATCTCAGAAATGAAAGAATCATGACATAATGACATTAGCAGAGTGATTCTCAAAATTTTTTCCACAGACCCCTGAACTATTTATCCAAGCTAAGGGAAAGAACTAGCATGGGTTGCTCACAGTATTAAATATAGCAGTACATATTTTGCTGTATAATATATAATTTTCTCCATCTTGCAGTGACTTTTCCAAAGAAACTTTTATTAGAATGATAAAAATCAATTCCCAACCCCTAACGTTCAGCAGTTAATACTACATTTGTGGGTAACTCAAAAGTGTGGATACTTTTAAGCATCGGGTTGCTGGAAAAGCATATTTGTTACAGATAATATGAATTTACAACTACAATTTAGACTGAGAGTGTTTCTATCCTCCTTGATTTGTTTATGTTCTATGCGGCCTTGTATTTTGTCTTAGCTCATTGTCTTCATGCTGTGCCCTGTCATGTATGCCATACAGTTAGGCACACAGAAAGCTGATGATTTTTGTTTTCTTTGCCATTATATATGGGTCAGATGTAAAGCACATTCATAAACTAGGGTCTACAAAATACAGCCATTGTGGAAATAAGAGATCATTCTATTTTTACTCACTTTCACTTTAATTGCAAATTGTTAGTGCAGGAATTTCCACAAAAGGGTTATGCGAGCATGCCAAATTGCTTGAAATATTTTCCACTTCCCTGACTTCCCATGGGAAAAGCCACTAGGTTGCATTTGTGGCATCTCAGTTGGTTGGAGCAGCCTAATTGGGATTTAGAAGCGTTAAGCTGCACTGGATGACAGATGAGCATCCAGGGAAATCCAGGGACTCTCGTGTCCACAACCTCTCTGGAATCTGGAAATCTGCAAAGTATTCATATAAAATGCAGCCTGAAGGGTGATAGCAAGCATCATCTTTCATTTATTTTTTTCAGTATCCTGATAGTATTTTTTCCTTAAAATGATTTTTTAAATGAAGATTTGAACTGAGCTAGGAATTTCATCAGTAAGCAAGTATATTGTAGGTTCTTTAAAAGATGGGGAAGGCTCCACCTCTCAGGTGAGAAATAGACTCTTGGGTACAGGTAACTTTTCTGCCCCTTGGGCAGAAGCACCTGATCACCCTGTTACATCTGTCAAAGCCGACTAATTGCGAACATAGCTCTTTGTGTTACACGGTACTAACAAAAAACAATTAATGCATGCTCAGAGGAAAGTACTTGTTTAAGGCATATACTGGACCTAAGATGTAAAACTCTTAATGTGATCTTCTTTTGATCTCCACAGGTCACTTTTACATACCTGTCTATGAATTTCATTTGTTGTCATTTTCAAATTCGAACACTGATTGTCATTTAAACTAGACAGGCAAAAAAGCAATGCTTTGTTTGTCTCTGAAATTTCAGGATGCATGTTAATCTCTGGGGGATCTTGCTAGAGTGCAGGTCCTCACCTAGGGGGTTTGAGGGGACCCAGGAACCTGCATCTCTAGTATTCAAGTGCTCTGTCACTTCAATCCTGGATCACAGTTTGCATAGGAAGGGTATGAACTACAAGATATTCCCCTTTTCATTTTTTCAGAATCCCTACACAATCTTGTCCACATCTGACTTGCTTGGTGACCAGTACACTCGACACACCTTAGATCTATCCTGCCAGCTTCATCTCCTCTTAAATCTTTTCTTCTCTTTGCCCTTGTTATTCCCTCTGGAATCTTTCAGGAAGCTCATCAGCGTCTAGGACTCTGAGAGATCACATAAAATGTTCGAGACTAAGTCCCTCCTGACAGTTTTAAAAACAAAATGCCACATGCCCTTTCTTTCCATATATAACTAAACTGTTCAGGAAAAAAAATGCACTGAGCAGGTAAGAATGTGTCAAAACTCCCTGTGGGACTGGTGTACTTCTGTTTCTTTCTCAGTTAAATAAAAGATTACAACAGTAAATTCAATTGTCTCCGATAGCCCCTTTCTGTTCCCATCTTTTAAGCTTTTGAGAGTCGGTCATTTAATCATCTGGATAAATTCTTACTGGCTTGAACCAGTGGATGCCTTTCAGGAGATGGTTCATCTCAGTGGAAGAGTGCCTCGCTCAGGCAGTAAGAGTGGCACAATGGCATTGCATCTGTATTAGTCTGTCACATAATCTAACACATAGTTATGTGATCACATAGTTTATCTATGGCCCTCTTACATACTCAAAGTGCATCTGTCTCATGGGCCCCAAATGTCTGGTGGATTGGAGTGGAGGGAAGTAGTTGCCCTCAAGAAAATAATACATGATTGGAAACTGTACTAATTTTATTTCTGAGTGCCTTCAGTAAGTGTCTGATATAACAAGAGATTAATTATAAAAAATGAACAAATGAATACCTAAGCGAAACAAATTACATTCAGATCACACAATTTGTCCATGTCCTTCCCCATATATTTTTTCTCCAATTTTTTGCTACCATGAAACTTTGTATCCTTATTATTTCTAAAGCAAATTAAATGATTTCTCCAATTATTCAATCTCTTCCATTTCAATGCATACTACAGACTGCAGCTGGATTAATTCTCTTGTTTGTAATTAACTGTATATTCTGTTCCCTCAGAGTAAACTTCATGAGGTCAGAGAAAGAATATGGCCAAGTTTCATATGCCTGATATATCTGAATTGAGTCATCTGATAGACATATGTTAAGTCATTATAAGGATTCAGTAGCTTAAGCATGTAAAGCCATCTTCTTATATAGTCTTCAATAACCAGATCCTTCATAGTTACACTTGACTAAAATATTCTTTAAAAATTCACCCCATTCAATTTTTCATATTATTACCTTAAGTTTGTATTGTTTTTAGTTATGAAACCATTTTAGGAAGGAGTAATCCTTTTCTAAAGTACCAGAACCTTGAGAGCTACAGGCCCCTCTTCTTCACAAACACAACTTTGCACATAAGAACAGTTGTGAACATGGTTTCATGGTACCCGGGAACCCCCTAAACACTGAGCAACAGGTCAAGCCTGAAACTTCTGTTTCTCTTGGAAAAGAACACAAATTTTCTACAACTAAAGACCCTCTCTTGTCCCCTCCTCCCAGACAACACCTTCCCCAGCCCCATCACCTTGCATTTAGGTATGTATAGAACCAACTCATCCATACTGATTCTGAGACAGAAAATATTCAGGGGCATAGTATGTGGCAGGGCCAGGTTATTTTGTAGACTTGTCAACAATGGTCTTTATCATGGCTTCATGGAAAACAACCAGGGATTGGCTGATGTGGCGGAACAGGCAGGTGCTTTTGAAATTGCCAGCTGATGAAAGAAAGCACACAGGACTGTTCTACTTTGTAGGCCCCAAGAGGTTTGGTGTTCTTGGAAGAGACACTAGGAGCAAGGGTTGATTCTATTCTCTAGTAGCCTCCACCAACATTTCTTTTCTCTTTAAAGATTTAGTCCCTCTAATTTCAAAAGAGAATGTGAATTTGGTATGTAGAAGTTTGCTGGGAGAAGGGGTATTGGGTCTGTAGAAAAATTCAAAAACAAAGTTAACCTGTCAAATGTTGATTCTAGTGTAATATCCTGACAGCTTTATCTCAGAAGAAAGGGCTTCTAAGTTTCTGTTTCAAGAGGAGATATTTTAATATCCTTTGCAACTTAAAAATAATTATTCTGATACAAGTTATATAGCATAAAATAAAAGAACAAAAAACTCTGGTAAGCTCTCAAATTTAGTCATTTTTCACTGCTTTTGCTGGGTAATCTGTGGCCTGCAAGTGCTGGATTTGTGGGACCTACTTGAACTTGAAACAGTATCCTCAGCTTTTGAGAGTGATAATAACCTTTTCTGGGCTCCCTTGTTCAACTCATGATTGATTCCTCGATATGTTGATAGATAGCTACTTTGATAAGTGGCATGTTAGTGCACAAAATGCATGGGGATGGGACACCAGTTATATAAGAAAATCGTAGCTTAATTGGCATCATCAATTTTGACTGTGTTGCCAAAAGAAGTACATTTATGGAGAAGAGCTAGTAAAGATTTCATCTTATTAACCTATGAGTAAATCAGTCATACTGCAACAGGCTTCGGATGAAAGGGCAGCAAGTTGCAACCTGAAGGATGAGTTACTCAGAGATGTAAGGTATGTACTAGGTGAAGAAGACCTTGAATTTGGGAGGAATGAGGGTTCAAAATGAATCTAAGCAGCATTTGATGACAGTTGTACTTAGAGTGTTGGTGGATACAAAGTAGTCCTGTTCCATAAGCCTATATCTATAAATTTTGCTCATGAATTAATGCTGTCATTTTAATCTATTATATAAATATGGTATATGATTTATACCATGTATAAGCAAAGAGATCTAATTTGGTACCAAAAGTAGGAATAGTTTACCTAAAAATTTGATGTATCTCAGTTCCTGTGGATGGAAAAAGCACACAAAAGTCCTCCAAGCCTTCAGCTGCAGCCTAGAAGTAAGAAAAAAAAATAGAGCCAACTGATGCTGCCACATTGATTGTTCTTTTCACCAATAGAAGGCAAGACGTGGTACATACAGAATGTGATATCTGTTAATTTGGAGTGAGTTTCTTGTTTTTTCAGTCTCAAGCTTGCTGTTAACTGTGTGAGCTTAGACAGGCACTTTGCATATCTAGATCCCCACTCCTCTTTTGTAAAATAAGATGATTGGAATTACAAGGTCTAGCATTTATTTTGAACATTTTAATTGTGCCAGACACTGTGTCTAGGATTTTAATGTATCTTCTTAAATCCTTAAACCAACATTCCAAAGTAGATATCATCTTCAGATTACAGAAGTAATGAGGCTAAGAGAAGTGGATTAACTTGCCAGTCATGACATACGAAATGAGTGACAGATCTTGGAATCCTACCTTGAGGGCCCTCAAGGCCCATACCTTGTCCTCCAGGTGCTTCTACTAGTTTTCTAGGGACATAAGCTGGGTGCTTCAACTTCAGTAACTGGCCATCTCATGGTTCCAGAAGACAAGATCAAAATGTCAGGAAATTTGGTTCTTTCTGAGGCCATGAAGGAAAATCTGCTCCATGACTCTCACCTGGCTGTTGGTGGTTTGCTGACTGTCTTTGGAGATGCCTGATTTGTGCCAGCAGCATTCTAGCCTTCTCATGATGTTTTCCCTGTATAACATGTCTGGGTCCAAATTCTCCTTTTTATAATATCAATCATAGTGGAGTAGGAGATGGCCTTACTCCAATATGACCTCATCTTAACTAATGTCTCCCATAATAGTCCCATCTTGAAATAAGGTCACATTCTAAAGTGCCAGATATTTGGACATAATTCAACACACAACAGTGTTTACATGGCAAAGTGCTAAGCGAGAAATGCACATAGCCCATTAATAGTAGACAGAAGCAATAGATACAGATAACAGGACATGTTGGGATAAATGAGTATTATCTTTAATGGATGATCAATGTCAGCTCTTCTATGAAAATTCGTACTTGTCTGGGATGATCGTAGAATTTCTTTCACTGTGATGGGATTTGAACTTGAGTATGAAAGGACAGCCATCTAAATCAGTAAACAGACAAAAGAATATTATTCTCCCTGTGTAGAACAACATTAATTTGTTCAGAATTATGAGATATGAAAGATCATGGCATTCATTATCTAGCTCAAGAGACAAGATCAAACATGATAAAAAGCTATACAGGCAAAAGTTTAAAACACCTTTGATCCACATGAGGTGGGTTAACTGAAGTGGCCATAGGAGTGATGGGCCAGGAAGAGTACAAGCACTGTAAGAACGTTCAGTGGTGAATAGTGACCTACATTCAGCTTCCTTAAAAGGGTGGTCTTTGGATAAGAAAAAAGAAGAGGCTCCCAGGGCAAAAAGGTAGTGTGATAAACTGAGGCCTGAGAGGCACAGACATGGTAGCCCATGAAAACACCAGGGACTTGTAGGGAAATGCTCCAGAGAAAAGATGGAAACATTGTCCAGCTACTATACCTGCATCTTTACAGAGTCCTGTACTGATGCCACAGATCTCTCAAGGCACTTTCAAAAGTATGTGGTCAAAATTTGTGCTCTGTGGCACACTACACATGCTCCTTGATTTTAAAAATAAGTCAAAAATTTAAGAAATAATAGACTAATTAGCAATATGATTTTAGTCTGATCCCGGCAGGACATAGCCCCTCAAAGTGAGTCATTTTGGGACAGTTTAGGAAATTGTCAGGGTAATGAAGAAACCACAGAGGAAAGGAGAGTGGTCCAGAACTGGTACCAGCAGGAAGTCATCAACCACTTGAAGAGTCAGGGAGAGAAAGGGCACTGTATTGCAGAGGGACACCCAGCAAGATCTGTGCCCTTGGAGTTGGGCGACACAGCCAGCCCCTGGCAACTGGGAAGGGCAGAGTTGGCAGAATAAATATGTCCACTAGAGTGTGTTCCCTCCCTTTGACCTCCTGTTGCCTCCTGCTGATGGCCAAACCCAGTGAAGGCCAATGACAAGGTGTCCATTGGTACCATGCATCAACTCAGCCTTCCAAGGCACAGAGCAGGCTGTGGACAATGTGTGTTGGGTGCAGAGGGACAAAGTGTTTCAGCACAAAGTTATTTCACAGTTGGACTGTTTAGAGCATTTGGCATATTAATGTGTTACTACATCTACAAAGGAGATTCCGGAAGGCAACATTCCTACACTACTTTTACTGTATTGTAGTTTTACTTGTACTGTCTTGGAAGATTCTCTAGAACCAATGATCAAAGAAAACCTCTTTGGCAAGCTCTGATTTGTGGGATGAAGTCTAAGCCTTTCTTACCAGTTGTTAGATTTATGTCTCAGTGTTCCCACAATGCTTCATGTGCTCATAGGTAGGGCTTTTTAGAGGTGATTAGATCATGGGAACAGTGATACTAATCTGTAGGTTGTCCCTGATGAGTTTATGGCTAATATGATGTTGAACTGAAGCCTGGCTGGAGGACTGGGTCACTGGGGGTGTGGCCTGGAAAGCTCTATTGCTTCTCTTGTCCTTTGATCTCACTCTGTCTCCTTCTACCACACCATTAGTAATTAATTCTCTGCCATGCCACCTTGTCTTGAGGCCAGCCAATTATGTTCTGAAACCCCAGAAAACTGAATAAAAATAAATTTTTCCTCTTCTAATTTGTGGGTATGGAGTCCCAGCAATAAGAAAGTACCTATCTAAGATATCAGCCAACCTTCTTTAGGTGAACTAATCTCAAACCAGCTGAAGCAGAAGTGAATTTTTGTGCCTGTCTGGCAACACAAGGGCCTGAGTTTGATCCCCAGTACCAGGAGGGAGAAAAAAAAAGAATTGGGGGAAACAAAACAACCCTGAGGGGAACACTAATTCAGGCACAAGTGGGTCCAGGAGATCTCATGGTAAATGGAACTCTGTCCTCATTCTGCCCAGAACAGCTAAGCCTCTCCATGTGGGTTCACCTCAAGGTGGACCATGGCAGTACTGACTCCCTATGCCCACTTCCTCTGAGCCCAGCAGTCCCTTTAGGAGAAGGCTCTCTCCCCCGTGTCCATAGGCACATCCCAAGGCTATCCAAGTGTTCTTGTTTAGATGGAGTGTTCAACTCTGAAGGGCACTAGCACTGTGCACCACCCTTTGTAGGTGGGAAGGGTGGCTGACTGTATTTTCACAGACTCACCAGAGCCATATGAAGTAGAGAAGGACCACTCCAAAGAAATAGAAATGAGGGTTATGGTAAAATATACAAACTTTAGTACAAACTAAAGCTCCTAATACTCTCCACAAGTCATTTGAGGACTCTCCAAGTTTAGCCTCCAATTGTAAGTTCCAAGTGCCAATGCTCATCTATATAACTTCCTTCTCCAGTAAGATTCATTTATTTACTGTTCTTCAAATACACTGCATCTACCTTATTTGTTCCCCAGGCTCCCTTCTTTTTATTTATACTTTCTTTCAGACAGGGTCTTGCTAAGTTGCCCTGGCTGGTCTCAAACTTGATATCCTCTTGCCTTTGGCTTCTGAGCAGCAGGAATTACAGGGGTCTGCCATCACACATGGCTTTCAGGTCCTCCTCTGATGTGCATTCTGCCTCATCAGAAACTAGTCTCAATCCTGCAGTCTGTCCACTGTGTTCCCATCTCCCATTCCAGATTCAGTGTTTTTCTTCCTGTAACTCCTTTATATTAAAATTTCTTCACCAGCCATTTGGTATTTTATCACATGCTGCCCTTTTCATTATTGTGTGTGTGTGTGTGTGTGTGTGTGTTGTATATCCCTGCAGACATACTAGACTGTGAACCTGAGCCCCATAACACAATCTTTATACTTGACTGACCTGCTACAGTTGCTTTGGTTACTATTTCAAGCGTTTCAAGGTGAGTCTCTCATCTTTTTTGTTTGTTTGCGTATTTATCAATCTATTATGTCCTCTATGCTTCCTTGTAGAGTAGCCTTGAAAAATGAGTGTTCTCATTTTATTTGGGTCTCAGTTTTTTGTCAAGTGAGTGGGAATGCTTATGGGAAGGAATAACTTTCACTCACTGACTACTTCATTTATACACCACCGATGGAATACCTTCTGTGAGCAAACACTGTTAGGTACTGTGAAGCCAAAAGGGATGAATGAAAAATAGATTTAATGATATTAAAAAAACCTATGGGGAATGCAAAATTTCCAAAAGACAAAGTAGAATACCGAATATCAAAACATTTTGCCAACCTCCTGTAAAAGGGAGATTGGAACATTTTTACAAAGCACATGTATGTTTACCTCCTGACCTATTATTCCTATTTACAAAAATGTATCCTAAAATAGGCTTCCAAATATACAAGCATGTTCTGAAACCTCTATCAAGAGCCAGAAAACATCTCTAATTTGTGGGTATTGGGTATTATGCCCCAACAATTTTGTAATAGAAAAATGCATGAAATAACATTAATATACATATATAACAGATTGGAACAATTTAGTCCAATGCAATAATTACATTTTGGAATTTTATTTCATTAACGTTATAATTAAATTAGTGATGTAATGACAATAAATTATTCCAACTAATAGAACATTATGTAAGCATTAAGAAGATTAGGGCAGGTTATCCAGTCAGTGGAGTTATTTCCAATATATAGTGTTAAAAAATAAGGAACAAGAGAGTATTTAATGTGCTATGTAGTATATAGCACTAACGTGTGCTATTTATTTGTGACTATAATCCTGAGAAAACAATCAGAAAAAATTCAAAATGTGCTACATTCTACAAGACCACGGGCCTGACTTTTAAAAAAATAAGATGAAAGACAATGTCATGAAAGTAAAACAACAACAAATAAAAATCAAGGATACCACTTTAAATTTTAAAAGCTAAAAACAAGTGCAGTACATGGAACTTGACTGTTGATTCCTGAGTAATGGGGAAAATGACATTTTAAGGACAATTGAGAAATGTAAATGTGGTCATATTATTATTGAGTTGATCCTAAGTTTTTCAAGATGAATGTTGTTGGCATTAGTTGGTAGCACAACAAAACTAGACACATAAGCTAATGTGTCATATTATTGACAACTGGCGAATTTAGATGAGAACACAGATATCCTTTTTATCATCCTTATAAAAAGGCATTATATGTTCAATTCCAGTATGTGTTTGAATATAGTCATACACACATACACACACACACACGCACGCACGCGCGCGCACGCACACACACACACACACACACACACACACACCTATTCTTCAGCCAAGAGGAGAGTGGCTCCTCAGAAGAAACTTCAACTGCTTTTACAAAAAGAAAGGCAATACTGGTACAATTCCCCAATGTTGTATGTGATTGTGAGCTATCTATAAAATGTACCAATAAAGAATTATTCAATTTTAAAAAGAGAAAGGCAAAAGGGTGTGTGCCATTGTTCTCCACTACAAAAAAAATCAAAAATTAAAGTATAAACATTAAAGCAAATACAGAATTTATAAGCTTTCAGTCATACTAACTCCTAAAAGAAGAATTATCATCCATTTTAAAACCCTGGTCATTTAACACATGACTTTGATATGACAGAAGGCAATATCACCCTCTGGTTTCTTCTCAACTGTTAGGTGAGGAGCAAACTGAAAAGAAAAGAATTAGATTGGCTCTGACCTTATTTCCTCAAATAGTAATTTGGAGGGACCATTTTTTATCCTGTACCAGAAGCCAAGATCTCCTTTGCAAAAAACCTTGACAAATAAATAGAATAAAAATTTCAATGTGGTTATTACTTATGGGATCTGCACTATTGGGAAACCAGTAAGTATGTCCTCACTACATTACTGGGTATACTTCATATGAGATATTTTATTAGTGTTAGACTGAATTGTTTTTTAAATAGAATATCATTGTTTTCAAATGAACACTTTAATGGTTCCATTTTTCCTTCTAAACATTGAGAAACTGCTATTTCTATTCTAACTCTGTGCAGATCATTACTTCCAATTTTAATGTTTTATCATTTTGAATATGTATTGAATTCTACCATGGCTCATAGAGCTTGTAAATACTGCCATAATCAAATTTATAGGCTCCTGTTATCACAGAGGTTTCTGCAGCATTTGGCTGGGTTGAGAAACCATCTCATCAGTCACTTTGGAATGCTATAGATAAGATTTGCAGCCTAGTAAGGGCACTGTTAGTGGTTTTCATATGTGATCGAAATATCTATCCATTATTGCTGTTACCTAGCAAGTGTATAGATGGTGCTGTGAGGTGAAGAGTAAAATGGTTAGGAGCTCAAAGCCACTCTTTGGTGTCTGTAGAAGCCATTGTTTGTCTGGGCTTGTCCCAGTAGATGATAATGATGCCAAATGAGAAGTCTAACACTCTCAATCAGCTCAGACCCCTGCTCGAAAGACAAGTCAGGTCACGCAGGGTCTTCTTGAGGCCTGTATCCCTAGAACTGTGACCAAGGCTACTACAATAGATCACAACCTTTGGGTAATGTGTTCTAAACTCTGGGACAGCAGAAGGGAGCCATCTACCCAGTGCCTTTCTAGGTCTTTCATGCAGGAAAGTGGGCATTCTCATCTCTGTGGATCTTTCTGCTCCCTGGAAAATACAGGCTGGGGAAGCAGAGAGCCTTTGGAGTCTGGCTTCTGAACTTCATCCTTCATTGTACATCATTCTCCTATCTGAGAGATACAATCCTCTTTCTTTCAGATTGCTTCCTAAGGATAGTATGCAAATCTAACCTTTAGAGTTTGTCTTATATGAAGGTTCTGGAGATGATTTCTATTTAAAGAAAGCCCAGGTAAATCCTACAAAAATGCTAATATTTACTCCACAATTGATTTACTCTACAACCTTGCATCTTGTTTCAGCTAACTTCAAATATGGAGGGGCTGGTGTGCTGTCATTTTCATGTATCTTTTAAAAGCAAAGGCTAGTTTACTCTTTCCAATAGGACAAGTTCATGACCTAATCACAGTCATTCCAGCCAGAGAGCCCAGCTTCTTCCTCACTGCCCTTTGTTTCTAAGGTAGCTTCTCCTTTGGGTTTGGGACAACTAACCACAATTTCTTCATCTTTTCCCCCTTCTGACTGCACTCCTCAGTGACTGAGTAATGCTCAGAGACAATTAGGGAGGAGCTCAGGGGATTGGTCTGTGGCTTTGTATTTGTGATTCATTTCTATTCACCTTACAGCGATGATGGATGACACTGAAAAACACATCCAATTTTTAAAGGCCTGATTTTTGCTAACTATATCACTAGGCCCCTGTGGCTCTCACTGAGGGGGAAACATAAGTATTAACTGAGATTAAGCGACTCATTTTGAGGTCAAACAGTAAGTCAGGGATAGAATGAGAATTAGAACCACAGTTACAAAGAGCAGCAAAAAAAAAAAAAAAAAGACTTGAGGGGGGGGAATGACACAGTTGAGGAAAAACAGTTACTCTTTCTCTTCCTGTTACAATGACAGACAACCCTGATTATGGATTATTCTCAGGGATGAACAATTCATTTTAAATTTCAATATGAATTAGAGAGTTCATGCACCTAGCATCTTCGTGTGACAGCTCCATAATCTGCTACAGAAGCAAAAGGAAGCAAGTTCAAATGGTTTAGAGGTCTCTCAGTTGTCTACAACACTGATGAAATTCAATTTAATTCAGCAAGAATTTATTTAGCACTTATTGTGCACTAAATATTGGGTGGGTCCTCCAAAATGAACACTGGAAATTTAAGGAAGACCCAACTCCTACCCACAAAAACTTGAAATCTAGCACCTTATTCATTCACTACCACAAATTTTATTATGTGCTTTCATTCTCTCTCTCTTTTTTTTTTTTTGAGACAGGGTCTCGCTTTGTAGTTCAGGCTGACCCTGAGCTCACTATGTAGCCCAGGCAAGCCTCAAACTCAGCAATCCTCCTGTCTCTGCCTCCTGAGTGCTGGGATTACAGCGTGAGCCACCACAACC
Source organism: Thryonomys swinderianus (assembly GCA_004025085.1). Classification (NCBI taxonomy): domain Eukaryota; kingdom Metazoa; phylum Chordata; class Mammalia; order Rodentia; family Thryonomyidae; genus Thryonomys; species Thryonomys swinderianus. The sequence continues at coordinate 44,017 of PVIC010006312.1, forward strand.
GGCTTCATTCTCTCTTTAATTGGTATAAACACATGAAGAACGAAATTAGATTTTCGTTTAAAAGTAATAATAATACACAGTGTTTTTAAAGATAGAATTGGTCATACTTTATTCATCCAGATAAATTAATAGTTACCAACATGGACACTTAGAAATCAGCTGCTGCTCCTCAGCTGAAGACTTGGAGAATATATTCTAAATTCTTCAATAAAATGTTTTGGCATTCATTTTCACTCAGATATTATTAATAACATAACTGCACATCAATTCTACAATCTACACATCAATTCTCTCAGGAAGATCTCTGTTGAAAATGTTAGAGACTAGAGCTTCAAGTACTTTTGTCCAACTAAATCTCATTTCTCAATTAATCATACTTTTGTAAGCAGCTTTTCTGTTTGGGATAAATAAAATAGGCCTGGCCTTTCTTGTCTGGTCACTTTTTTGTGTTTTGTGACATTTTGTGGAATTATGCTGATCCAGGACTTAACTATGTAAGAATACCCTCAATAAACAAAACACAACACTGTTGGGAAAAGCATTACTTAAGAATATAGCCAACTAGAGAGCATGGTCTATATTGGCTATTCATTTGATGATATTTATTGATTATTCTTCTAGAACATGAACATTTCAAACCCCCATAGTATCTCTCAATCCACAGTGGGAAGGAACTCAGCAAGGATTTGCTAGGCCAAAAGGGATGTCCATTTCAGTGAAATGTATTTTTTTCCCACTTTCTCAAATTGGCTTTCCCACCTCTGGCCTCTTCCACTGTTGCAATCTCTTAACTTTTTTGGACAGTAAAACAAAAACTACCACTTCAACATGACTTTATAGTTCTGCCTTCTTAATATAGGCAGCTAATACATCATTAATATATAATCAGAAATTAATATTTAATCAGAGAAGGGGCTTCAAGGAAATCAGTCCAAAAAGACATCTGAATTGTGACTAGAGGCAAATCTGAAGACAGCCAGGTCTCAGAATGAAAAAGCAATACACAGGCCTACATGTTTCCCTGGAGATAAGTAGCAACTTGAGACTATACTGTAATTAGGACCACTTGAACCAGGGGGCCCAGATAGGGCTCAGATGTATAGGTGGATGACCAGAACATGTGGACCCATACTCTCTCCCTTTCGAAGAGTTCCTTTGATCTTTCCATGTATTCTTGCTATGTGACTCATTTCCCAACTGGATCAAGATTAGCTAAGTGACTATACTTGTAAACCCATAGGTTGATTACAGTTTGACCTACATTATACCCATATTGTGATTAGCTGTGTAAGTAACACCTGACAGAGAGCCTCAGTGCCCACCCCCTTCAGGACCTCTTTTCTCTCCCAGGAGTTTTCTCCTAATAATTCTTACTGTTAATCTCCTCTGTCTTTAGAAGTCATTCTCCAATATTCAGGGGACATAACTCATTACATCTGGCATCTTTCATGTTGGAATTATATTTTTTCTGTATCATTCTGACCTCTGTTCTCCTTGCCTGTTGAGCCTCAGATCATCACTCATCCTTCCTGCTGGCCAGGTTACTCCCCCTTCTCTGCTCTAGAGCCCACTCTTCCATGACTTGGAAAGCCCTCTTGCATGTAAAACTTTATTTTCCTTCTGTCTTGGGGTAGATTATCTCCTATATATGTTGAGGTTTAAGCATCCTGGGCTCTGGGCTGGCAGTGACCCCTTCTCCCTTCCTCTCTCTCTTACTTCAAAGCCAAGCTTGTAGAAGGGGCAGAAATTGCTCCTCACTTACCTTTGTCACCCAGTAGTCACTCCTCAAGCCACTGTTCTCTGTTTCCATCTTCTCCATGCCACTGAGAGGGCTCTTGACAAAGTCATCATTCATTCCCAAGCCTGCCAGATGTTACTTTACCTCGTTCTTGGTTCTCTTTGGCTTTTGAAACCACTGCCTTCTAGAAACTTCTGTTTGCTTAACTTTGTGGTATCACTTCCTGGATCCTTCTCTTCCATCCTGGGCGCCTCCTGGCTCCTTATCCATTGCACCTCATGACAGTAAACAACTTTCACTCAAACCTTAATATGTGCAGGTGATTTCCTATGTACTTTGCATATATTACCTCCTTTTAATGTAACAACAAATCTTTAGTGAGTACTATTATCCCTTTGCCACCACCACTGACTAGGAAAGCAAGGGTTAGAAAGGCTAAGCAATCAGCTCAGAGGAATCTGAGGACACTGTAGCCCCAGAAGCCCCTCTTTTCACTACCTAAATATTAGTTTCTTTCTCCTCAATGATTATTATTAATTTTAGTGTTTTGATCATTTTTTCTCTCATTCTATATATTTTCCAGGGTTATCCAGTTTACTCTCATTCTTCTCATTTATTTAACACCCCCCTGTCTTTATTAGTTTAGATTCTCCAAGAAACAGATAATGTGGAAGAAGATGTATAAGAGCTTTAATGGGAGAAATGCCGATCAGGGGCCGAGGAGAGAAGCAAGAGTTGGTAGGAGAGCCTTCAAACTGCTGTACCAACCAGACATTTGCAAAAGGAGAGTCAGAAGAAAGGAGGATCTATTAGATAGAAAAGACAGAAAAGCCATGGATTGCTGTGCAGACCTGAGAAAGTCTGAATTCAAGAAATCCACAGGGCATGGGCACACTCGGGCTGTGGGGGGAAGCAGGAAAGGGGAACACAGTGTGAACTAATGCTGTGGAGGACAGAGGGTGCCAGTTCCACCCTCCGTACAGGAGGTCTGAGCAGCAACCTCCATACAGACCATACAGCTCGCATCTGCTTTCCAGCCCCAACCTCTCTGAGCTCCAGTCTTATACCCAATCGCTTTCTCCCTCTGTGCACAGACCCTTCCTCTGCCTTGCTCCGTGGAGCTCCATTTGCTCTATAGTCCCTCTTTTGGTATGTGGTGCCATCATCTGTCTGTGCTTTAAAGTCACCCCTCTCTTTGTCTCAGGTCTGCATAAACAGCCAAAACCAAGTTCTAGGGATTTTATTCCTGAAATGTCTGTTGAATTAGTTTTCATCTCCTTTCCATACATTACCACTACTTTTGTTTAGACTCCCACCGTTTTACTCTGCTGTGAATGGTTTGTACTTGATCTACTGTCTGCTTCTTCCCAGTGCACTGTCAGAGGCACATCCTACCTCACTTCATGACCCCAGAACTGATACAATGAGTGCTCTATGACAGAGCAAATGCTTAGCAGCGAGACCCAAATGTGGAAGGAATTCAGAAAGGGGACACTTGCCCTTGATAGGGTACAAGGATATGACTTTCTAGAGAAGGGAACCTTAGAAATCACAAGGAGATGACCAGCCCCCACTTAAACAGATTCACTCAGGCATGGCTTTTGCAGCCAAAAAAAGGTTTAGTCAGAACAAAACTTCATGCTGCTATTAAAACAGTGGATTTCTGAAGGTAAATAGGAAGGCGCTTTGGTTTTCCTGAAATTTGAGGATGTTCAGGCTGAGAGTTTCTCTTTGAAGCACAGTCTACACTGACCCATATCTGCTGAACGGGTTTCAAGTTCGGCCCCTGACTTTGCCAGAGTGCTCCCTGACCTTACCTCACACTTCCCATCTCCTTTTCACTTGAGAGAGAAGCTCTTTCTCACCACTTTTCAGGGAGGGATTGTCTACTGTCTCTGGGAAGAGAAACTTGAGAAGGCCAGCAGTGTGGGCCTCTCCTGCAAGGACAATGACCACTTGATGGGCCTGAGGAACAACTATCTAACAGAGTCTTCTTTGGTTTTCAAGGGTACCGAAAATCTTTTAGAAAAGTACTTGTGTTTTTAGTAGTTTGGGTTTAATTTTAGAACATGTCAAAAGAGATTTGACTATACTGTGTAATATTAGAGATGTAGATATTTTTCTCAGTGAACTGACTGAAAAACACTTGATCAGCTCACCTGTCATCCCTCATCTCAACTGTTTCAGAATTCAGAAATAAACATTTTCCTTCTGTCAGCAGTAATTTATTCTACATTCCTTGTGAAATAGTGGCTAGACACTAGAATAAATCTAACAAAGATGTATTAAGGGACTATACAAAAATACTGAAGGGGTGAAGATTTAGCTCAGTGGTTCCAGTGCCTGCCTAGCAAGTGCAAGGTCCCTGGTTCAATCCCTGGAAAGCACATACAATACCTGGTGTGGTTGGTAACACCCACTGGCAATCAGTACCACATAGCACAAATGCCTGGCTTGGTGACTCAAGCCTGTAACCCCAGCACTTGGGAGGCAGATGCAGGAGGATTACTGAGTTCAGGGCTTGCCTGAGCTACATAGTGAGCTCAGGGCCAGCCTGAACTACAAGCAAAACCCTGTCTCAATCAATCAATCAATCAATCAATCAATCAATCAATCATACTGAAGATAATCCTCATCATTGTGATATCTAGGCATAACTCCCTTAGAGTTTTATTTAAATAGCACATGGTTTACAGACTTGCCTTTTATTTTTCTTTTCTTTCAAAAAATGATCCCATTATCTTTCTCTTGACCATAGGAAGAAAAGAGACACCAGGAGGGATATACCTGAAGAGAAAGGTCATGGATCTCTATTTGATTGCTCAGACAGATGATAACTGCTTCTGCAGAGGCAGCCGCAAGAGTCATGAAACCATTGCTTTAAGAATGTGCCATGTTTTCTTCTTTATTCTGATACTGGATCTTTTGATGTATGCTCAGGCATACATAAATAACTTGATAATTTTATTTGACTGTAATTTTTCCTCTGTATTCAAGATTAGCAAAATAGATAACAGCTTTCTGCTTATTGGTTCCCTCCATGCTGCTGCTTTTCATATCAAGGTGAAAAGGAAGAAGAGCTATGAGAAGATTACCAGAGAGGTCAGATACGGGATCTGGGAGAGGAGATAATGGCTGCTAACCATTGTAACCATTCATTCTCTTTGGTTTTACATAGACCGTAGTTCAAAGAGGCACTTTTCTTGACCAAATGATTGATTTACTGTATTCCATCCAGGTAGAGGCCACACATATATTACTAATAATAAAGTTGTAGGGACTTTATTAATAGGAATCATCATTGCCATTAAATAAATGTGAGCAGATCAAGGATTCTTCTTAAAATCACATCTCACACTCAGGTCCATTCTAGTGAGTAGTCTATGGGAGAGAGGCTGATGAGGAATTTGTGCCTAAAATCCTTACCTGTGTTGGGTGTCAAGAGCAAGAAAACACTTAGAAACCTTGGTCAAAGAACAATCTCTCAGGAGACCTCTGGACCTTTAAACAGGTGCATGATCATCTCTTTTTCTTTTCCTCCTCATCTTGGTGACTGACCACAGGTACAATGTTTACCTAGCATTTAACCTTGAATGAACTCTTTCAGAAACCTCTATTTAGAACCAAGCTTCTGCCTCCAAATAGTGATACATCTCTGTGGCTTGGCTCCAAAAATCCTAGGGAAAGGGGGAACTAAAGTCAGTGCCTGACTGTTCCAGGACATTGGTATTTTGTAGTAAGTGTTCAAAGTCCTGCTCTGCTATTTAACTGTGTGATCTTGGAAAATGTTCCTAACTTCTCAAGACTCACTTCCCTCACCTAGAAAATGGGAATATAATAGGATTGTTCTGAAGGTTGAGATGATATTGTTGGGAAGGAAAACCTTTCCTTTTCCAACTGGGATTCATTGGTGGGGCCTATGGATTTAATTGACAATAGACTGAGTAGCATAAGAAAAATTAACTTAAATTTTGATAAAATGTCTTCTCAAACAGCTAGAAAAAGGGGTCTATATACCTAATACATAGTGGAAAGGTAGGTAGGAGAAAGGAAGTTTATAGAAAAAAATGGAAAATTCAGTAGTTTCAGATAGTTTATTTAAGCATTTACTTATCCCAGTGCTAATGGGTAGACTCCATTCTGGTTGAAAACCTCTTGTACAGGAGATTCATGAGTTATATCTTTTTGAAGATACTGATTAATTTAGCAAAAGAAGTTTAGGTAAGGTTGCTTTTTTGTAGCTGTTAGTGTTTTAGAAGCTCTTAGCTAAAATATTTAGGGCTACTGAGGTGTATATAAGATTCTCTCTTGGTGTAATACAAAATGTTATCTAGGTATTGGTTGTGTTGCAATTGTACTGTATTGTCATTGTCATAATAATTGATACTACATGACAGGTAAAACTTTGATAGTTTAGAATCTTTATCAAAAAGTGATACCATCATCCTTGGCCCAATAGCTCTTCTTCTGCACTGTAAAGAAGGATGTACCACAGAAGTTACCATAGGTTGGGCTGCCAGGGAAAGAGGTTCCCTGCTTATTTTAAGAAGAGAAATTTTCATGCTCCACTCTTTCATCATCAGCACAAATGAAGAGTACCTGCTCTCCTTATAACAGTCTCTTCTGTGATCACAGCAGAGAAAAAGAAGCTAGATTATTTTTAAAAAATAATTTTATTGAAGAAGAATTTACTTCAGTGTTTGTAGAAATACAGCGAGGTAAGGCACATAGTGGTGGAATTCTAATACAATCACCTTGAAAGGGACTGGGTGAAATTTATATGTAAAGTTTATGTATTTTAAAATCTTGAGATAAAAAGAGACTCTGAAAATTAATTGCTTTACATAAATGTGTTGTCTGGTTTGAAACTTTTAACTTTATTAGAAAAGTTTTAAAAATAAGAAGTAAATCTGTGTACATTAGAGAAAATGATGGAAGAATAAATGACCTATGCTTTGTAGATCTCCATGTTATAATTCCAGTTTTTCAGCAAATCATATTCCCTGTTCTATTTGTGATACAGAATGTGTAAGTAAGGTTGGGGGTACATTAGAAAATATTCTTGTAATGTATAATTATATTTAGTAGAAATATTATACCCAAACAGGCTGACTCCTAATAAGAAATTATATTATTTATGATTTTATTAGAGATTTATTAATTGCATGCAGTATAAAAGGCATTGCTCCAAACCTATTTGAAATGGTAACAAGACCACAAAACAGATTCAATGAATACTTTCTGTAAGATGGTGTTTTTCCCCTTCTCTCCCTGGACAACTGTTAAAGAAGAAGAAAGGCGAGTAATGTCCATATGATTGAGAAGTGAAATTGGTCATTTGCTTGTTCCTTTTTTTTTTTTTTTTTTTTTTTGAGACACGGTCTCGCTTTGTAGTTCAGGCTGGCCCTGAGCTCACTAGGTAGCCCAGGCAAGCCTCGAACTCAACATCCTCCTGTCTCTGCCTCCCGAGTGCTGGGATGACAGGCGTGAGCCACCACGCCCGGCACTGTGGTATGTGGTATTGATTGCTGGTGGGCGTGAGTTCCATGCCCAGCATTGTATGTGGTTACCGGGATCGAACTCAGGACCTTGTGCTTGCAAGGCAGGTGCAGGAACCACTGAGCTAAATCTCCGGCCCTTGCTTGTTCATTTTGATGTAACAGATCAGATCATCTAACTTTTTTTAATGGTACCAGGGATCAAACTCAGGCCCTTGTGCATCCAAGGTTGGCGTGGTACCGCTTGAGCTGAATCCCCAGCCCCAGATCATCTACTTTTTTTTTAATGACTTAGTTGCTGATGTCAAAGATTACCAGTTGATCCAGTTCTAGAGCTGTATGTGCTAAGAACATGGAATATACATCAACAGGTAGGCATTTCTGGAATTTTAAAGAAGAGATTGTAAGAAGAGAATTTTTAAGAAGAAAATTTAAGAAGAATTTTCTTATTCTGAAAGGTACCCTAATACTTATTTGTGGCTTATGAAAAGTAAATAATAGCTTTTCTAAATCAGTGTATTCACTTTTTAAAAGGATCTTATTTTGTGTATTACCAGCATTTTTATCTGTGTAATTAATACTTTTTGGGGGGGTACAGGGGCTCAAGCTCAGAGCTTTGCTCTCACAAGACAAATGCAATGCCACTGAGCCAAATCCCTGTCTGTGTAATTAATTCTTATGGATTCTTACTCTTAAAACAGTAGCTTTCAGCTCTGGTATTACCTGCCATGGGTGTGTTGTTACTTGCGCAAGAGAAGGGAGAGGTGTCATCATTCATGGGGTGGCATGTGGATGGGACCGAGCCTAACTCACAGCCAACTCAATTCCTGGGCTTAAGCCCATAGAGTATTTTAAGCATGGAACTGGATCCTTCCATAAATGCTCCTTATTGGGCATGTTCCTATGAAGAAAAGAGCGAGGACCAAAGTCCTTAAAACTCGAGGTCATGTGGATTCAGATGATTCTGTCATCATGGACTAGTGTGAGCATCTCATAAAAGCTGCCTGATGCTGATGATGGTAACAATCCTAGTCCTGATAGCCATGAAAGTGTAAGTGGTGGTGATACTGTACTTTTACTCTCAAGGAGTTCCTAACTTCCTCTTTTTCATCTCTTGCTACCTTGTAGATATGGTTTGCATTCTCCCAAAACTTTGTGTGCTGAAATTTAGTCACCACTGCAAAGTTCTGAAAGGGTAGAAAATCTGACTATGTTGTTTAGAGTTGGGGTTCTTGGAAATTGATTAGAATAAAATGAAGTCATCAGGATGGATCCACTATGATTGAATCTTGATGCTTTTATATGAAGAGGAAAAGAACCAGCAGTATTGTGCATGCCTGAAATCCCAGCTAATTGGGAGGCAGAAATAGGATTTCAAGTTTGAAGCTAAACTGCAGAAATTAGTGAGACTTTATCTTAAAATAAAAGGACTAGAATGTAACTCAGTGTTAGAGCAAGGCTGAGATTAATCTCCACTACTGAAAAAATATAAGAAAGAGAAAGATAAACAAAAGACATACACACACACACACCTACACACAGACAGGCTCTCTCTCTCTCTCTCTCTCTCTCTCTCTCTCTCTCTCTCTCTCTCTCTCTCTCAATATGTGATATTCTTCACAGCCTTAAGACTGCCATGGAGAATCCCACTGTTAGATACGACCACTTAACCTTGGATTGTTCAGAAAATGAGCTAAACTTTACAAACCTCTTTTCTTACAAAGTTGGCTAGTCTTGGACATTTCATAATAGCAATGAAAATGGGACTAGTACTTTTTAGCCTACTTTCCAGAAGTTCTGAAAGGGTACTTAAAGCCAAAGACTCATTATCTACAGGAAGCCCAGTGAGCAATAAGATATCCTCACTCCTCTCCCCAAACTGTTATAGATACAGGCCTGGATAAAGGTAAGAGCTGGTTTTCAATGTCTGGAACCTTTCTAGCACCTCATTAGTGTGTGGTCTAAGTTCAGTGTAGGTAGAAAAAAGGACAATAGGTCCTGTTTGCTGCCACAAGACTGTCTATTGAATACCTGAGAGCTGGACTCAAGCCCACCCTTTCTGGTATTGCTGCGTGTCCACATGAAGACAATCAATAGCACAAGTGACCATAGAAGACTCCTGTACTTTGCCTGACTTCCGTACAAAACCAGTGACTGGTTTTGCCATTGGTACCTTGACTGAGTCCTTGTTTGATAGAAGGACTTCTGGGAAAGACTCCTCATTCTGCTTCTCCTCTTTCCTAGTCATCTTCATACTTATGATATCTGGAACTGCTACAACCTCAGAAGCTCATGAGAGCAGACTCTGGCATCAAACTAGCGATGCTGAACTGCTGAACCTGAAATAACAAACACATGAGGGTCCTTGATGGCATCACATGTGACTGTAGGAAGCAAACCTGGAAATTCTCTCTCCTTATAGTTCTAGTTATAGAAAATAGTAACCCTGTTCTATTTCAACTATGTCAAAGTCAATAGGTCTGTTGCTCATAGGCAAAGAATATTCTAATGCAGATATCTTTCACAGAATTGTCCAGATTGGATCTGACAATCATGGTCTAGAGTCCTAACATTGGGAAAGGAACAGCAGCACCATAATTGTCCTGACCACCTTGGTTCAGTTGCTGACTGAAGTTGCATTAAATCTGCGTATCAGTTTTGAGAATATAACAATTTTAATTGTGCTGATTCTGACTACTCAGGAATAAAATGTATTTACCATTTTCTAGTGTCCTACTCAATTTCCTTTTTTTTAAATTGAATTCTTTATTGGTACAATTTATATACATCTCAGAATCACATATAACATTGGGGAATTTGTACCAGTATATGCCACAAGTTAATTCTCATTTTTACCCATATCCCTACCCACCCACACCTCCTCCCCACTTTATACATGCTCTTTTTGCTCTCTGTATCATATTTATTCCTTCCCCTCATCACATTCCCACACCAAGTTTCCTATAGAAATATTCCACTCTATAAAAGCTGTCCTACTTTCTAGAGCTCATTTGCATCTACAGGTGTTAATGCCAAAGAGAAGATCTGGGAATTGTCTATCTGTGATCTATTGATTTCACTTATTAGTATATCCTCCAGGTGTCTCCATTTGCACCTAAATGGATCGATCTTGTCATTCTTTATGGCAGGGTAATACTCCATTTTATAAAAAAAAGCCACATCTTCTTTATCCACTCTCCAGTTGATGGACATTTGGGTTGTTTCCAAGATTGAGCTATCACGAACTGAGCTGCTATGAATAAGGGTGTACATCTGTCTTTCCAATGTGAGTTTTTAAATTCTTTTGGGTATATTCCTAGCAGGGGGATAGCAGGGTCAAATGGGACCCCTAGTCCTAGTTTTCTGAGAAATCTCCACACAGATCTCCACAATGGTTGCACAAGTCTGCAATCCCACCAACAGTGGAGA